>JBBYHO010324251.1:0-26203 GCA_038382025.1 Adansonia gregorii | reverse complement strand
ATATATATATATAAATATATGTATATATAGACACACACGCATACTACACTAGGTAAGAGTACACAGCTACGGGACTGTTATGCTGATAATAATAAAATTCTACAAGTCTACAATTATATAGATCAAGAGCAGATTAACTAATTATAAGCTAAATAAAGTATATTAATAATGCTAACTCTTTGATATGAGCTATATAGATCATGCATTAGTCTTGTCATTCTCCCCCAGGGAAGAAGAAGCACTAGGCTTGAACTGGGTTCTTTGCCTTTTCTCAATTTCAGTAGCTCTCTGATCTCTGCTCTTTGTGTGAGCATCAAAGAACTCCTTGTTCTCTTTCTCAAAGAACTGGGTCCTTTGCCTTTTCACATTCACCGATATGTATGTAATGTTGTACTTCGTTGAGGATATTTATTTTTCTAGTGCTATTCAATAGATAATGTTTAATTAATGTATAGAATAAAACATAAATATTGTGATAACTATTTTATCTGCATTTCTAAATATACCTTAATTTTTTTAAATTAATAAATTATAAAAATATAAACTTAAAGATCATAATTTACTTAAATGATAATTGATTGATAATAATCTCACAGGCCATCAATAGGTTATAAAAGTATAATATTAAGGATCATATTATAGTTAAATGATAATTGATTGATAATAATGTCACAGGCATAGCAAATTGTGCGATTTTAAACTCAAAAATTGCTTATTTGTATGCTTGAGCGCTGAAGTTAAAAGCTTAATGGAGCCAAACAAAAAAAGCATACGCAAGGAAATAAGAGAGTAATGCTCAATGTATTACTCAGTATTTGATGATATAAATGAGGTTAGAAAGTCTGTATAAACTATTTTTAATAGATAGCTATATTACACTTATTTACAAATATCTTATAACTCTAAAGTTTTAAGTAAGTTAGAGTGACCCTTTTTGACTTAGCTTCCAAGGTTCTAGAAACTTTAAGTATATTTGAGCCTTTTAGATTACTCCAAGTATTCCGAATATTTTGATGAGCCAAGTTGCTACATGTAATTTGTTACCTCAAGCATAAGTTGATGGGTGCGTCTTATTATAATAGCATATCCTACAATTTAATTTTTTAAATCCATTATTAGTTAGACCCTTTTTAACTCAGTTTCTAAGCTTCTAGAAACTCTTAAGTATATTTGAGACTTCTAAATTACTTTAGGTTTTGAGTATATTTTGATGAGCCGAGAGTCGTTACATGTAATTTGTTACTTTAGGCATATGTTAGTGGGTGTGTCTTATGATAATAGCATATCCCACAATTTTTTTTTTAAATCCATCATTAGTTAGACTTTCACTTATACTAACCCCATTAAAATTATAATAAAAATTATATTTATAATTATATAATCTTATAAAGTTATATTATTAGCTTTTTAATTTTAATGTCAGCAATTATATAAATTAAAACATATATTTAATCTAAAAAATTTTAAATACGCATGTAAAATTAAATGAAGTAAATAAATAAAACAAATAAATAAATAAAATTTAAAATTGATCAAAATCAAGCTCAATTCAAATAAAAATAAGATCAAAACTACGAGAATTTAACTGAATCTGAATCCAAATCTAATATAACCTTATTTAAAAAAAATCAAAGTAACAATCATTATGCAATAATTAACACAAAATTAAAAATTATATTAAATGCTCGAATAATTTTAATTTATCACTGTAAAATTTTATCATTTATTTCCTTTTATTTCCGTTTTCTTCTCTTCAACGAGATGGAAATAGAAAAAATAATTAGGCAAGCAAAGGCCAAAGTATCCCCTATTACATTATTATCCCCTTCAATAGAAGGGGATAACTTCATACAATGTAATTGATATATAAATCAAAATGTCCATAATTAAAGAATTAATTTGAGGTAAAATAATATAATTTTGATGCCTAACACGCAAAAACCAAATACATATACATATATAGGTAGTATCGTTGAAGTTATAGTTTGGCTCTAGCATGACTATTTTCACGTAAAAATCGCTATCCAAGAAGTTAGGTCGGTTTGAATTAAATGGATGAGAGCTGAATGCCAGACCGAGACCTGAACCGTTTTTTCCTTTAGTGGGAGGCAACTTGGCGCCTGCAGCTGGCTATGCCTGATGGCTATTGGACCACAAGGCCTGGGCTTGACCGCAAAATTATTTGCATTATTCAACCAGTCGTATACATAAATTAATTGTAGCAGGTTGATTAGAGGTACTAATGATTTCGGGACATAAACTTAGACCACAAAATTTTAAATATAAATAAAATAATTTTAAATATAATATAATTATATAATTAAAATAATAATAATAATAATATAAAATAAAATATTATTTTATATATTAAATATTTAAATTTATATAGTATAAATTATTTATATATACAAATTTTTATATAATTATATTATATTATAAATATAATTATAATATAAAAAATATAAGAATATGGTATTAATAAAAAAATTGTTTGAGTCTAATATTCAATGATAAGACCCTTTGAAAAACCTTTGTTTGATGTTGTCTTCTTCCGTCGACGTCTTGCCATTTCTTTGACATGCTAATGTTCTTTTGACAAAATTTCATTGGTTTGCTTGTTATTCCAATGCAATTTTTGATTAATAATTGGACAAAATTTGACCATATTATTTATTTATTTATTTATTGAAAGAAAAATAGAAATTTATTTATTATGCTTTAAACATTTAATTAAAATTTAAAAAAATGCAAATATGAAAGCAATTAAAAAATGAATATCTTAATATGCAATATTTTATATAAAAAATAGAAGCATTGATTAAATTCTTTGAAAAAAACCTAACTAAAACAATAATTTTTTTTATTCCTTTTCTAAAATAAATTTTCAGTATTGTTTTTTCTTCCACTATGACTTCATCTTCACGTCATGTTTCTAGTATTAGCAATGCCAGCTGAAAATGCTTTTCTATAACTGAATTTTCTATATCTAATATATTTACGGTTTTTTTATTATCTTCTCTTTTTTTTATAATAATCATTTAAAATACTAAGCTTTTATTAGTCAATTATTTATCAATTAATTAAAAATTAAAGATTTTATTATAAAAAATGTGGGGTTTATTTTTCTTTGTTATTTTAGGCTTTTTTATTTATTTAATGATTAAAAAATTGAATGGGAATAGAAATTTCAAAAGCCGTTCTTTATAATTAGATAAGAATTCAAAGGGTAGTTTGGGTAGTGTTCAAACAAAAAGAGGATTGAAGAGAACGGGAAGTAAATATTAAAATAAAAAGGGAAGGGAGGAAGAAAAGACAGAGGGGGAAAAAGGGGAAAATTATAAAAAAAGGGGAAAAAGAAGGGGTGGAAAAAAGGAGGAGAGGGAGGTGGAATCACATGGGCATTAGTTTGCTGTCTCCCCATTGGGTCCTCCCTCCCATTCTCTTCTAATTCTTCATCTTCTTTGTTCTTCGTCTTGGCCTTCATCTTTTCTTTTTTTTTCCCCCCTTCTTATTCTTATTTTATCGCGACGCCATGATCTGCAGTTACTTTTTTTTCCAATTAGATCTTTCTTTTTCTGTTTTCATTTTTTTTTAAATTCTCGGTTGTTCGTCATGGCTGACGATCAGGTAAACTTTCTGTTATCCCTCCCCCTCGATTTTTTCTGACATTCGAATTCGGAAGTGAATCTTTAATTTTTTTTTTTAATTTTGTTAATGATTATTGTTAGTTAGTTTGTTCTTTTTTTTGTGGTTATGAAAGCCAGCTGAAAAACAACATTCTTTCGGTATTCTGTTTTTATTTTGGTGTCGGTGGAAATTTGTGGGATTCTTGCACTTAATTATTATTATTATGATGATGATTATTATGATTATGAAACGAAAATTTTGATTTCCTATGGTTATTTACGGCGATCTTGTTGGTTGAGTTAATCGGGAGATATTTTGCTCTCTGTTTGTTTCGATCCGTGATCTTATCTACATTTTTTGCAATTTTGAGTTTTTAATTGTACTTTTTTTTTGAAGAGAGCGAAATTAAACCAATATATATATATATATATTTCACTTTTATTGCTTGACTTGACTTGTATTTTTTTAGGTTAGATGAAATTTTATTCGGATCAGAGTGAGCCTTGTAGCTTAAATTATTGAATGGGTTTGATTATAATTCCTATTTCTTGTAGGGCTTTTTTTTTTTTTAATAATTTTCTTAGAGGGAAGGGTGGGTTTTTTAGGATCTCCAGTCACTTCTCTTTTTTCTGACAATGAATTTCTTAATTTATCAGGAAATGTCTGCCCCTGTCGTAGATGGGAACGATCCGGTCACCGGTCACATCATTTCTACAACGATTGGAGGAAAAAATGGAGAACCGAAACAGGTATGTATATTCTTGGATTACCTAGCTTCATATCTGTTCAAATTCTGCTTTACCAACTACTATGCGGTTAATATCTACATTAGGAATGATAATTAGCTTCTTTTACTCGCAATTTCATGTTTCTGATGTTTTGATTTTTTTTTTAATTATTGTAGACCATCAGTTATATGGCAGAGCGTGTAGTGGGGACAGGATCCTTTGGGATCGTTTTCCAGGTACTGAGACATAGTCACACCGCAGCCGATGTTACCTTGTTGGCATTTCACATGCTGATTTATCTTTTCTTTCAGGCAAAATGCTTGGAAACAGGAGAGACTGTGGCTATAAAGAAGGTTTTGCAAGACAGAAGATATAAGAATCGTGAACTGCAATTGATGCGCGTGCTGGATCATCCGAATGCAATTTCCTTGAAGCATTGTTTCTTTTCCACAACGACTAAAAATGAGCTTTTCCTTAACTTGGTTATGGAATACGTACCAGAGAGCATGTATAGAATTTTGAAACATTACAGCAGTGCAAATCAAAGAATTCCACTTATCTACGTGAAACTTTACACATACCAGGTGTGTATAGCAGTCTTTTCCCTGCTTGATTTATTCTGTAATTTTCCTCTTTATGCTAATTAGAGTTGGTTTTACAGATATTCAAGGGGCTTGCGTACCTCCACAGTGTTGTCGGAGTTTGCCATAGAGATTTGAAGCCTCAAAATCTTTTGGTATGCTTTTCTTACTGATATTTTTTTGTAGAATGTCTTGACAATGATCCTGACGCAATTTTTGGCTTTCTACAGGTTGATCCTCTGACCCACCAGGTCAAGATATGTGATTTTGGAAGCGCTAAAGTGCTTGTGAGTTGACCCCCTTCACACTGATTTTCCAATTGCTCTTCCTTTCAAATTTACGACTGGCATTTTAGTCGACGAATTAGTTTTGGTAGAAGTGAAACATTGTTATTGTTATTAGAATGTTTGATTCTGATTGTAAATTCTGAAAGGGTTGAGTTAATGTGTTGCCATCAGCTATTTCTCAAGGGTACAGCGTATCACTATTGTACTCATTTGCGAAAATAGTATTATGAATTTGTGATAACGTAATAACTGCTAATTTTTGTTTAACCTTTGGCCCTTCTTTTATATCATCATAAATACTTTATAAATTTGGAATTTTAATTGACCTTGGATCTTTTCCAGCTTGGTCCTTTGAAACAGCATTTTTCCCTTGTTAGCATCACCACTTGTATTTAGCCATCTTTTATGGCCTCTTTGTAGGGTGAAGGGCTGAAGAAATAAAAGGATTGGACTTGTCTAAGAGTAGTATTACAAGTTTATGATCCTTGTTTGCTTGTTTCGTTTCTCTGTAAATACTTTATGCTTACTATTACTTGTGATCAGGTCAAAGGTGAAGCTAACATTTCATACATATGTTCACGTTTCTATCGGGCTCCAGAACTTATCTTTGGTGCCACTGAATACACAACCTCTATTGATATCTGGTCAGCTGGTTGTGTTCTTGCTGAACTTTTGCTGGGCCAGGTTAATACTTGCCTCCCCCCCCCCTTCAATTTCTAGCAATAATTCAGTTTCTTTGCTCATTGATACCTAATTTTTTTCCTTCTGTAGCCATTGTTTCCTGGGGAGAATGCTGTGGGTCAGCTTGTGGAGATAATCAAGGTATGATTTTCTTAGTGATGCTTGAAGTTGTGCGTTTCTTTGTATCATTAGTCTGATGCTTACGTCTTTTCCTATAGGTCCTTGGTACACCCACTAGGGAAGAAATTCGTTGCATGAATCCTAATTACACGGATTTTAGGTTTCCACAGATTAAAGCGCATCCATGGCATAAGGTTTGCCTCTTATTTTCCTTTTATAAATTTGTGAATTTGTCATTGAAATGGTTGGTGGAGTCACATTTTAATGCCTTCTGATTATTATCCTCATGAAATATTAGCTGGTTTGTTTTTTCTTGAATACATATAAAACTTTAGGGTGTTTCTCTGCCAAGGGGCAGAAATATTTGATTGATTTTGAGTAATTCACTGCATTTTTGTTTTAATATAAATGTAGTGGTTGATTGCCTTTAACTTGACTCTTTTATGTATCTAGGTTTTTCACAAAAGGATGCCTCCTGAAGCAATTGATCTTGCTTCACGACTGCTGCAATACTCACCTAGCCTTCGCTGTACGGCGGTGAGTTGATAGCTTCTCCCTCGTTTGATATGTGATATGTCCTTTTTAGACATGGAAAATATGCAATTCTTTCAATCATCGATTTAGCTCTCCCAACTATTTATGTTTTAGTGATAACCACCCCATCTCATGTTTCGATATCTGCTTTTTGTTATGACAGCTTGAAGCATGTGCACATCCCTTCTTCGATGAGCTTCGAGAACCAAATGCTCGCTTGCCAAATGGGAGACCTTTACCGCCACTTTTCAACTTCAAACAGGAAGTATGTATCTGGACCGAACTTCATTCCCATATGCTTTCCATTCATGGAAAGATACATATTCATTAAATGTTGTGGATGGGATTATTCTGTAGCTAGAATTTTGTTTCTTATTCAAGTCCATGCTTTGTTAGTCATTTGCATTCTTTTGGTTACAGTTATCTGGAGCCTCGCCAGAGCTTATTAATAAGTTGATTCCAGATCATGTAAAGCGGCAAATAGGGTTACAACATTTCATGCATCCAGCTGGGGCATAAAAACTTTGAAAGTGATATAAGATTTGATATCTCCTATTTTGTTGCGCAACAAAGAGGAAGTACTGTCTTTGGATAACTACCATTTATCGAGGCCTGTCCAGCATCAATTTCTATCCCTCCACGACACGTACAGTCTCTGGCAGCTGAACGGCTGTCTTCTCTTCATCTTTCTACAGAAATTCTGCCTCTCTTGCTCTGTTATTCCAAGTTCACATTTTGTCAAAAAATGCCTTTTTTTTTGTTATGTACATGTAACATGTTTGATAGTAAAAGATAGAGAACCTAAGGTGGACAAACCAGAAAGCTGCTAGTGGAGGAAAAGTTGAAAAGTATTATCTGTTGCATAGGAAGAAGGTCCCTGATTGAATTGGCCGGAAGAGAAGTTGGTGGGCAAGTTGGCCTTTTGGGTTTGGTTACGTGCATGTTTTGTTTTGGTTTTTTTTTTTTTTTTTTACTTTCGTTTTTAGTTATTGTGTTGGTTTGCGGTGGCTGACTTCAAATTACGGACAATTAGTGTTATTATTTGTGAAAAGTAATGTAATCACTGTCTTTATACTGCTGCTGCTGCTGCTGCATTTCTGCATTTGTTTACTTGAGCTTAGATGTCGAGTTGCTCAATCTCAGCGAAACGATACTGCAAAGCTGATTGTTTGTAGCCGTGGATGATGGAATATGATGGGGGTCCCACGTTTCTCTAGAAAATGTAGATGCCATTGTGGAACAAGGTAATTGGTTGTGAATTTGAAGCTTAATTTATGTGGTTATTTTTTAATGATAATTTTTAATAAATTTAAAATTTAAAATTTAAAATTTAATATTTATAATTAAAAAAGTGTACAGATATCTTAATCTGAAGCCGAAGGCGGTCCCGCTGCTGGTGGGTCTCTGTGTTGGGATATGTTTGGGCTGTAAAATAGACAAAAGTAGTGAAGATGTATTTAATGATATTTGTGGGTGCATGATTGTATTTTTTTGTGAAAAAGAAGATGCCCTTAGCCCCCCGTTAAGATCCCAATCCCATGCGATTATAATTTCGTTTTTGTTTTTGGTCGTTAAAAGTTTTGAGAATGCAATGCCAAGATTTATAACGTAAGAGAGTTGACTCTTATGTAAGTAATTCATTGTCAGAAAAAGGAAAAAGCATATTTTGCCGCGTAATGATACGATGCCGTTTCAAACAGGACAATGCCAGAAATCCAAGACTACTGGCAACATGGAATTTCGCGCCAATGTCGGAGCAAGTATGTTGAAAATTCTGTATGTTGATTTAAGCCACTTGTGAACCGTCCATTTCTGGTCAGCAATCATAATGGTAAGATCTGGAAGGCCAAAAACTCACAATCAAATCAGGCAAATCCAAACATCGTAACCACACAATAAAAATACACTTGAAATCAGGTCAAAGCGACAACATTTGTCCTTTCACATATCTTGATGACTTAACCCTTTTCAAAAGCCATTCTCCTAGTCTCACGATCCCACCCAAATGGAAAAATACCTTTAAAAATTTATTTATTTTTTCCATTTTTATACTCAGCAGTATTAACCAAGACTTAAAAAAAAAAAAAAAGGGAAGGAGAATCCAATAGAAAAGAGCTCTGCAAACAATAAAATTCAACGGAAAAAACCAAGCTTTAGGAATCCAGTCTTTAGCTTTTTTTTTTTCCATATTTTTTCTTTGTCAGCAGATTTTGGCCTTACTTTCATAAGTCAAAGCCTACTCAGAGGAAAAAGAATTAAAAGCTGCTCTTTTTAAGTTTGGGCTTTGGCTCCTCCTCCTCTTTTTTGTTGTTGCTTTTGTTTAACTGTCAATGGAGCAGCACGTAATATTGATTGTTTTGTTGCTTTTTCGTTGGTTTTGTTGTGCCCATTCTGTTTCAGCTGGTGACAGTCTCCTCTCTCCAAAAGGGGTTAACTATGAAGGTGGATTTGGGTTCCTAATTTCTTATCTTAAAAATGAAAGAATGGGGAAGAATGCTACCCCATTGATTACTGTTAAAATTTTTAGTGTAAATAATACATATTTTTTGTTTGTTTGTCTTTTGTTGTTGATTTTGGTTGGTCTTGAAATAACAGTAGCTGCTTTGATGTCGGTGAAAAGAGAGATGAGAGATGATAGGCACGTTATGGAAGGCTGGGATATTAACTAGGTTGATCCTTGTACTTGGAACATGGTCGCTTGTTCTGCTGAAGGTTGCGTTATCTCACTGTAAGAGATTGTGCTCGTTTTCTACACTGTTAAATTCTTATTGAATTGTTTTTAATATTTTTTGATAAAAGAGATTTAAAAAAAATGAGAGTTTGGTTTTGACAATATTGTTGTTGATAGGGAAATGGCCAGCACAGGGTTATCAGGAGTGCTTTCACCGAGCATTGGGAATTTGAGTCACCTAAAGACAATGTGAGTCCACTTTCTTATCTAATCTTTTTATGTAATTCCACTGCTAATTCTTTCATCTTGCTGAAATCCAATTGGTTGTTGCATGGCAATCAATCTTTTTGCGGGAAATTGATGTTTTATTGGTGATTAGGATTGCCCAAGAAATTATATATATTGGGTATTTTAAATGCTGATAGCATCGAGTTTGGATTAATGTCTAAAGGAATGTCTTTCTGAATATTTCACATCTGGTAAACACTTGTTCAATAAGAAAGTGGGTTCCTTTTTTATGATAGTGTAGTTTTAAAAGTTGATTTGCTTATGCAAAAGATGCTTTGTGTTTATAGTGCATTGGGGGACATATTCTTGCTGGAAGTGATGCTGGAGTTGATTCTCTGAACCTGGTTTTAGTTTTATTCTCTTGAATTCCATGCAAAATTTACGATGTTATCATTCGTCTCCACGTCGTGATTTTAGGAGGAAATTATTGTATCAAATTAACCTTCTTAGTGGTTGCTCTAAAAACATGAAAATTCCTGTGAATTTTTCTCACATTCATTGAGATGCTTTCTGCTTCTATTTCTTTGTAGGTTGTTACAAAACAATCAGTTGTCAGGTCCCATCCCGGATGGGATAGGGAAGCTCTCAGAGCTTCAAACTCTGGATCTCTCTGGTAACCAATTTGTTGGAGTAATTCCAAGATCTTTGGGCTCTCTAACTCATCTAAGTTACCTGTGAGTTAATTAGACATTTTTTTAAGTTAATCTGACATTGGTTATAAACTACTGTTATTATTGTTGTTGTTGTGTGCGTTTTCTGAATATTTGCCTTCTAAAATCTTTGTCATGGCCTTTTCAGGCGGCTTAGCAACAACAATTTATCCGGACCTATTCCTGGACTCATTGCAAATCACACTGGTCTTTCATTCTTGTACATGTTCCATCATGTCAATGAATTTCTAGTTCAGACTGCTCCGACAAGTGATGATTTTTATTAACTTCTATGAGTTTGTTGCAGGGACTTGTCGTTTAATAATCTCAGTGGCCTGACTCCAAAAAAACTAGCAAAAGGTTATAGGTAAGCTTCTTTGCAGTAAGCCTACGCATAAATTTTGTTTTCCCTTTTAGAATAATGTTGCTGATAAATCATTTTCATTCCCTTCAAGCTCCATGGATTTTTTTTTTTTCATTGTGTAGTATTACGGGGAACAACTTTCTCTGCACTTCTTCATCCGAACAAATTTGCACGGATGTTTTAAAACCATTAAGTGGTATGTTGATGAAATCTATCAAAGTGCTTTCATACCATGATGCTCTTTAATGACACCGATATAACATGTTCAATCATTTAGTAGCAGGCTCAGTTTCATCTTCTAGAGCCAGTGGATACCATCGTTGGGTGCTATCTGTTGCCATAGCAATCAGTGCCACCTTTGTGGTTTCCTTGATGCTGCTTGTTGTTTGGGTGCATTGGTACAGATCTCGAATTTTGCTAACATCATATGGTACTGCCAAATTCACGACGTAGACTTTTCTTAGCACTGGATTGGTTTAATCATTGAAATTTGAGAATTTTGTTTAAATTTGAATTGCAGTGCAGCAAGATTATGATTTTGAAATTGGTCACATAAAAAGGTTCTCATTTCGTGAACTGCAAATTGCTACGGGCAATTTCAGTCCCAAAAAAATTCTGGGGCAAGGAGGATATGGAGTTGTTTATAAAGGATGCCTTCCAAATAGGTCAGTGGTCGCAGTTAAAAGGCTAAAAGATCCGAATTTCACAGGAGAAGTGCAATTTCAAACTGAAGTAGAGATGATTGGTTTGACTCTTCACTGTAATCTCTTACGTTTATATGGCTTTTGTATGACACCTGATGAGAGGTTGCTTGTTTACCCTTATATGCCAAATGGGAGTGTTGCTGATCGCTTAAGAGGTTTGTTTCTTTTGCTGATCTTTCAAGCTTCTATCCTCATCACACCAGTTTTCAATCTCTTGCTCTTTGTTTGATCTATCGAAAGAATGGAGCTTGGCTTAATTTGTTCTGTCATGCATGCCATTTTTAGGCTGTCATTATATTACTCGGAGGTGGGGTGAGTGTCGAATACAAGTCTGTGTCTGACATGGTTATGCTTAAGTTTTGTCAAGTTTTTCCACATATTTGGTGGATCTTAACCCCATGCTCATGTTTAAATATGTGTCGGATATAGGTGTAGGACACGGGTACCTCAAGGAAAATGAAGAGTTGGAGTAAACAAGGCCATGCATCTCAAATTTGAGCTTACATCAGTTTGCAACTAGCATTGCATTTTGCATCCTTTCGTTTTTTTTTTTTTTTTTGTTCTCCCTTTCTTGTGCCTCGGATGGAATAGTCATAACATATTCATCTAGCTGGTGATCCACTTCCAATTTTTATTGTTTGCCTTTCTCTTGGCCTTGCTATTACCTTATAATATGATTTTCTTTAGCAGATACTTGTCTTGAGAAGCCTTCTCTGAATTGGAATAGACGAATGCATATTGCCCTTGGAGCTGCCTGTGGACTGCTATATTTACATGAGCAGTGTAATCCGAAAATAATTCACAGGGATGTGAAAGCTGCAAATATTTTGCTTGACGAAAGTTTTGAAGCTGTGGTTGGGGATTTCGGTCTTGCTAAGCTCTTAGATAAAAGGGAATCACACGTCCCTACTGCTGTGCGGGGTACTGTAGGACATATTGCCCCAGAATATCTTTCAACCGGACAGTCTTCTGACAAAACAGATGTTTTTGGATTCGGGATACTACTCTTGGAACTCATCACAGGACAAAAGACATTAGATGCTGGTAATGGACAGATTCAAAAGGGAATGATTCTGGACTGGGTACGTAATTATCAACAACTATCATGTTAACAAAATTCTGATCGCTCCAACACAATGGATGTTGGCCTTGTTATAACAACAGCTGGCGTGATTTAAGCCTTCTCGATTGTGAAATTATTTTTGCCTTTATCTACTTGTCCACTTTTTCCCCCACTTAAAATTTGTTACAACTAATAAGATTTCTTATTGATTTATAGAGGTTAGAACATTGCATGAGGAGAAGAGACTTGAAGTGCTAGTGGATAGGGATTTGAAGGGATTTTTTGATGCAATAGAGTTAGAGAAAACAGCCGAGCTGGCTCTGCTGTGCACTCAGTCGCAACCCCACCTTCGCCCGAAGATGTCGGAAGTTTTGGATGTCCTGGAAGGTCTTGTGCAGTCAGGAATGGAGGAACCACAAGGTGGAACAAACATTTTTGAGACTAGGGCATGTAGCTTCTTCAGGAACCATAGTAACATTCATGAAGAGTCATCCTTCATTATTGAAGCAATGGAGCTTTCAGGACCTCGGTGATAGAAAGTAATATTTGCCCTTTCCCATCCATCTACACATGGTTTTTTCACTTGAGAGCTCATATTATTCAAAACTCTTCGTGGCCCTTTTCTCTTTTGGGGGGGATTGTAACGTCAAGGAACTCTCATATAAGTTCGGTGAAATGTCCCAAAATTTTGACACAGGATCTGAAGCGTAGCCCTGTTTGTGTTAGACTATAGTCATCAGTTTAAGATTTGATTGTAACATAATTATTGGATGCTGTAAATGAGAAATGTGATCAAGTTCTCACGGTGAATTAAACTCAACTTTTTATGTTTTTGTAGCTTTCTAAATGTAGTACAGGAAGGCGTTTGCTTTTGTAGTCAGTGAGAAGATCGGTGGCTGATTGCAGGCTTGAGTTTTGACTCAACAGAAATCAGTCTTGGCGAACTTCAATTCTCGGAAGCATCATGGTGCCAAGCCTCATTGAGTTAATCCAATTGGATGGGTTGTATTATGCCTGCCCGCCTGACTTATGGCCCGATCCAGCAGACAAGGGCCCAGATCTACACAAGATTAGACATGTGGGCACTCTCAGCTCTTTCAGTGATCATTTTAAATGACATTCAGAGATCATGTGAGTTTCCAACTACTGAAATGATTGCTTATACCTTGAGCACCAAACTTCCTATTAACAAATTAACCACCAAATCCCTGTCCACAGACGACAGATGGCACCTCAGGTCGGTCGAATAGGTCTAAGTACCTCAGTTCATGACTCACACGGTATGCACAATCTTCTCCTCTACTCTCTTCATGCGTTCCCATCTCTTCCTTTTCTTCTCTTAACACTAACTTGAGTGTTGGAACGTACATCAAAGATCCACTTCCGACACTCTCTGACCTTGTTTTGTCCTTGCAACTCCACCCAAAAGCGCCTTCCGTCTCCTACACCAATGCATTGCTCAAATGTTGAAGACCGCCCATCTCCTATAGCATATCACCAGCCAATTTCGGCGTAACACCCAAAAATTGGTCAGCGTTCACGAACTAGCCAGATTTTCATATTTGAAATAGATTAATCTTTCACGACCGATGATATGGACTGATCGAACATACTAAACCATAGCCAGTTTGATTTGACTCTGTTAAAAACCAACTGAAATTTCATCTAAAGCCCTATCAAACCCAGCAGCCAGCCAGGCCCTGATAGCTTGCTCCATGAATAACTCACATCAAGTGGGATGTTACCAATCTGTAAAGATGTTCCTTCCCCAACTCCATCTCCAACTTTAGAAGCAAAGAACAATTGGAAATTACTAATTGGAATGTATGACACTCGGTGAAAAGAATTAGAAAAATGTTGGACAAACTCGACTGGTTAATGGCAAAGTTGAATGCTAATTAGTCAAGATTGAAAATGCTTTTGGATCCGCAAGGGAATACGTTACATTCATGTACTTTTTTTTTTTTTTTTTATATTTTTGGCTTTGAACCAACTTAAGTTCCCCCAGCGATTAAAGTAAGTAGGCCTCTTATTGGAATATCTGGGGACATGTTGCGATACATAAGAAGAGTATGGCATGGTGCATAGATGGAAGGTTTAGAAAATATGATGAAATGAAAGTCATGACTGATACATGTATAGCCAGCCATTATCCACTTTCGCAACTTTCGCTAATAAGTGCACGTGTTACGTGAGCGGTTATTATTATTTTTTGTAAATATGATTTATGGGATGCCTGTCATCCCACATATTATATAGCCCATGATCTCTTTTATTTGGAGTTGATGCATCTTACTTCCCCTTTTGAGTATTTGACATGACATTTTCTTTCATTTAGTCTCTTTGTGCTCTCATGATAACCAACTTTGTCTATCTTCTCTTAAGGCATTTGGCGTCATGCCTAAACTAGTTCACATTGCCTATTCTTAATAGGGCATTTGATTGAAATCGATATGTCAAGAATTAATTTTAATATCATTTGTCACGTGCACTTATTATTCTCTCTCTAAAAACCTAATTTATTGAGGTGTGCAGTCCGATGTACAACCGATGCACTACGCCCATTTCTTGGACCCTTGGCGTGTCATATGCAAAAACCGCCTGGTTGCATAAATCTTCCGTCCGCCTCAATCAAAATCGACCAGAAGTGGAGAATCATCAGCGGCCTGAATCGCCATTCCTTATCCGTGATTATTTTATGAAGGCCACTAACTAGAAAAGCCTAGCTTAAGTATCCATTTACAGTTTCAGTTGTAGTTTTAATTCAAAGAATTCGGTAAATGGGATTGTGTTTGAGGCTGCTATTGTGAAAAATTCTGAAGAAAATCTGTGTTTTTGATGGAGAAATCTGTCTTTGAGACTGACAAATGATGTGCATTGGATCGTATGAGAATCAGGAGATGGATTATGGGAAGGGGAATTAGCCAGCTATTGCAAAATGATGCAAACTGCGGATTTGTTTTATTTAAAATTTTTTATGAATTGATATATCTATGTCATAATATTTTTTATATCGTATTATAATTTAATTTTATATTAATATTTATATTACGTGATCATATAATATTTTATGATTTTAAATCTAATTTTATTGATTTATGAAATTAATTTGCATCCAGCAAATAAACGTGGAAGCCCACTAGTTTTCTTATGGCCCCTTCTGACCTTTTTGGAGCTCTTATGTCTCATTTTGGCCTTAATGTCAAAGGGCAAATTAGTAATAAAACACAAATAAAACCCTAGCCCCAAACTGGTGTCTTTTAAAACTCTCATTTCCAACTTGGCTGCTCTCTTTGTTAGTCCGCCACTGCTCCCAGCCTTACTTCGATTCTGCGGCCATGGTAGCTCTCTTTCTCTCTATCTCATCGCTTTGATTAAGATAACTCTGCTTTTAAATTAACTTTTTTTTAATGTTTTTTTTTAATAACTATGAAAGGCATCAGAGAAGAAGCTGTCGAACCCAATGAGGGAGATAAAAGTTCAAAAACTTGTACTCAACATCTCCGTTGGTGAAAGCGGTGATCGTCTTACCCGTGCCGCCAAGGTAAACCAAACACAAATCCAAAAAAGAAAAAAAAAACCATTCATTTTCTTTACTCAAAATTTTGACTTAGTTTATCCATTTTGCTTTTATTTAGGTCTTGGAACAACTCAGTGGTCAAACCCCTGTCTTCTCCAAGGGTAAAATTCCGAAACGCAATGTTGTCTTTTAGGGGTTTTTCTTTTTTGTTTCATTTTTGTTGTTAATGAAAATGTGGGATTGCTGCGAGCAGCTAGGTACACTGTGAGATCTTTTGGAATCAGGCGTAATGAAAAGATTGCTTGCTACGTGACTGTGAGGGGAGAGAAGGCTATGCAGCTTCTTGAGAGCGGTTTGAAGGTTAAGGAGTATGAGCTTTTGAGAAGGAACTTCAGTGATACCGGATGCTTCGGATTCGGCATCCAGGAGCACATTGATCTTGGCATCAAGTAAGTTCATTCATGTTGGGTGCCTCTTTATCAATTTTTGATGAGTTTTAACTGATGTTTTTATGTTGATAATGCATTGTGGATATTTGGGTTTAAAGTTGACGATATCAAACATATTAGAACTAAGTTTGGATCTTGTATCGCTTTAGGTTATTGATTCATTGAAAACTTTATGATTATTACTATAACGGCTTGATTGGAGATGCACTTCTTTGTTTCTTGCAATGCTTTTTTTTATTCAAGTTTGGGGTTGGGGTTGGTATTAGGATTTAAGAATGAAGCTGCATTGCCATTAGCCTCCCTTTAGAATGATATTATGGAATTGCAATGCAACTTTTATCTGGGCCAAGTTGTTTAAAGGTTTGGCTTCCTTGCTAAAGTTAAGAGTGGCTTGAAAACTAGATACCCCATTTGCGCAATCATCTGGCGGTTAACACTGGTAAGCATGAGAGGAATCCTTTGCCATAACTGACTTAATTAGAAGCAGTTTTTGGCAGCTTGATTGATTAGTAGTTACAGTTGGAACTGATGTTATGAATTCCATAAAGGCATAAATTGTAACTCTTGTTCTCTTTCTAGGTATGACCCTTCAACTGGTATCTATGGTATGGACTTCTATGTTGTCCTGGAACGAGCTGGGTACCGAGTTGGTCGTCGTCGCAGGTGTAAGTCACGCGTTGGTATTCAGCACAGAGTTACTAAGGAGGATGCCATGAAGTGGTTCCAGGTCAAATATGAAGGTGTCATTCTTAACAAGTCTCAAAATATTGGAGCTTAGCAATAGCAGTCACGTGCTCAGTTGAATTGTTTTGAGTTTTGGCTATTGGATTTTGATTTAGTTCGTGTATCAGTTTTTGTTTTCCCGAAGAGATATATGATTGACTTGAAACTCCTAAGAACTTTTTTCCGTTGGTTTGATTAATTTACCAATATATATGCAATTGGAAGATTTTTTTCCCTGTTCAAGAATTTTGAATTGATATTGCTTAAAGAAAAAAAGGCTTAGCATTTGATTTAACTTCACCTAGAAACTCTGTTCATGGCAATCATGTTACTTGGACTCAATATGTTAGATACAGATATTTATTTGACTTGTATGTTTAATTTTTTTTATTTTTTCATATATTTGAAAAGTATTTGAAAAATTATATTTTCATACAAATGTTCAAAAATATATCCAACATGGGTGTTGGACAAGTACTTTAAAAAATTTAGAGTCAAAGCAATGCAACTTGGTGGTGCTCCAATTTAATTTTGGGTAATGTTGTCTGAGAAGTTCAGGACTTAGCGGTCCATGCCCTTTGCCATTTGAGAGGTGATCAATGATGTTACATCCATTGAACTAAGTGCACCTGATACTTGCTGTTGACAAATTATCAGCAAATCAATGTGTAGCCGAAGATGGTTATGTTACTGCAAGGTACGTGTTACTTTAAGAATGCGATAAATGGATGAAGTACAATTTACCTTTAACCAGAGGGGCTAAAACTGTAATATCATAAGGTTGTTACAATGTGTTGACACTAAAATTCAAACAAGGGGAAAAGCTGGTTACTTTCACTCCTTATGACCTCAATAATTGAAGAAGTTCACTCTTCCGTAATCGGGAGTAACACTTCATTCCTCTGGCTTTTGCTAGTTCTTTCAATTCTGGGAGTGTTAGTTTCTCTATGTTTGCCAACTCTGACCCCTCATTAGTCAACGCCACTTCATTGTTCCGCTCAGGATTGTTTATTCTGGGGGCTGTTGGGTGTGGTATTGGCGACCTCTTTACAAAATTAGATGGTGGCCTTGATAAAATGAAATTCTGTGTTGGTGCAGCAGCCTTTTCCCCCATCCTTTGCCTTTTCTCAGGGACGCCACTTCTCAGTCCGAATGCCTTGGCACCCTTTTTTGGTCTGGTGTCTGCCAAAATCATAAAATTCATAAGCTTAGACAGTAACCATTTTGAAATAATAAACATAACATGCATACACGAATTATTAAATCTATTTTTTAGTAATAATTATGTTTGAGAAAACAAAAATGCTTTAGAACTGCATGGAATTGGATGGCAAAACGGCTTGACCTGGTACATTCTTACTCGAATCGCGATGAACATCCAGAACTAATTCAGCTGTGGACTGGTCGTTGGATGAGCTGAAACTTTTAATCTTATGATTAGCCCTTCCAGTCTCACCCTTGGAGATTGAAGACTGTATCCTTCTAAACAAAGCAATTATCTCTTCCCGACTGGTTGAGTTGGGTGCTTTAATGCCATCGTTAGATGATTTCTTACTTTCATCAACCTTCTTTCTTCCCGAGGCAGAAGTAAAACTTTTCCTAGGACGGCTTCCGTTGGTGTTCCGATCAGATGTTGCCCTTGAAACAGTTAGCTTAAGTGAACTTAAGGGCCTCGACTTATCTGCGATCTCTGCCAAATTTAATAAGCTGCATCAAGAAATGATCTCTCAGTTTATAATAAAGAGAATTTCACACCACCAGGAACAGCATATTCATGTGCTCATAATCATAATCTATGTTACTCCAGTGTTCCACACTAATGTCTCACGCAGATTTAGATATATGAAGATATGACTCTTCAAACACTTTTCGTATATATAAAACAATAAAAAGAATGAACATACTCATTTTGTATCTGTTTTCGATATTTACACCCTAGTGCAAATTACATAGTTTATAATTCAGGGTGAAAACCACGACATTAAGGAAGTAAAGAACATAATGTAAACCGACTGCAACCAATTCTTGTGTATAAAATTAAGATAAACTTAACAAAGAGAGAGTCTTGAACAGTATTCAAATCTACATTGGCAAAGTTGAAGAGACAGGGACCCAAAACAGTGTAAGTATAGCAAGCTGAAAACCTCAAGTTGATTGGCTCATGAAATTCACGTAAAGAACAATCTACAGCTACAATGTAAGGGGATTTATCAATATCTCTTCGAATTGCTCACGTCAAATGTAGAGAGCAATTAGCAGATCCCTCAGACGCAGAAAGTAAAAATGGGATTTATGAGATAATATGAAAAGTTAAAAGCCATGGCGAAACCTATTTACCTGTGAGAGATAAAACAGGGTTTCTCAGCTTGAGTTGTTTGTTGAAAGGGAAAGAAGAAACGAAATGAGAAATGGATTGAAAGGAGAGAAAAGCAGCAGCAGCCATGTTTTTGCTTGTAAAACCTTCAGATTCCAATTGCAATTGGATCCACTAGCTATATACAAAGCTAAAATCATTTTCTTTATTCCTAAAATTGCTAGTCCACACTTTTTTTTTTCCTAGTTGGGAGCGTGCACACCACGTGCCAACCTCAAGGACGTAAAAGAGACGAAGACCTGTTTGTTACGCGAGCAATAAGAAAATGAATCATCAACCTGTCAGCTTCTATGGTTGAAATTTTCCCGCGTTTCAAAAACAGATATCCCCCGTTTTCTCATGGCTAAAGACGGCACCGAACTGTCTTTCTCACCTCTAAATCAAAAGCAAAATCGTGAAGAAAACTTTTCAAATCTCACAATTGGTTAATTTATCCATGAACATTCTTCAAAACCAATCTTTTTTTTGTCTCCGTATTTTAGCTTCACCAATCAAAACCATTGATTACCATTATAATGCCAAAATCTTTCAATTCTATCAAAGGAGTAATCCTCAGAATGCCATGGAATTGCTTTGCGTGTCTCAAAAATCTGAACTTGAATCGAAAAGGTTCTGCTCAATTTTACAGCTTTATGCTGTTTTAAGTAGGTTCATTGTAGTCGATGAAATCTTGGCTCAAAGCTTGTATTGTTTTATGCAACTTGTGGGATTTAAAGGAAGGGAGGGGGATTTTGACAAAATTTTTTTTTTTTTTTAATTTTTGGATTTTAACAGTCTGACATAGTATGCAAAAATTGGTGCTTTTAAGGAGATTATTTGTTTGTTTACGATGATGGTGGGAAAGGGAATTGAAGTGAGCTCTGATACTTTTTTTCCTGTGTTCTGACATGGTTAGCACCTCTAGGAGGTCTAAAAGAAGTTGAATGTGTTCATGGGTATACGTTAAAATCGGGTTTTGATAGTTCTAACTTTTAATGGCGTTGTGAACTCTCTTATTGCCTCTTCCTTAATGGGCAAAGAGAGCTGAAAGTGCCTCTGAACTGCTTGATAAATTGAATGATCGAGATGTTATATCTTGGATTGACATATGAAGTGGCTATGTGCTAAATTGTTTAGCTGAGAGGGGGCTGGAGATCTTTAAAGAGATGTTGTATTTGGGTATTGATGTAGATTTGACTACTATTGTTAGTATTCTTGTTGGTTGTGCAAATTCCTGTACTCTTTCATTGGAGAAGGCGGTTCATGCTTCGGCCATAACATCTTGTTTTGAGAGGAAAATCAACTTTGATAATACTCTGCCGGATATGTATTCAAAATTTTGCTGATCTGGATGGTGCCCTCAATAGTTTTTTATAAGCTGGGTGAAAGAAGTATTGCACCATAGACTTCTATGATAGCAAGATATACCCGGGATGGTCAGTCTGAAGGAGCTATCAGATTGCTCCAAAATGCAGAGGGAAGTTGTTAAACTAGATGTGGTTGCTATCACAATTTCAGTTATGTGGCTACGATTTTTTATTTTTCCTGAAATACTCATGTCCGACACATTTTCGAACATCAATATGGGGATATGCTCTTCCAAATACATGAAAAATCTCAGAAAAAAATTGAACATATTCTTGTTCAAGCACATGCTCTTGTTTGATGCTCATACTCGAGTCCGAGTAACATAGATCACAGGCATTCCTTGTGCTTGCTAAAGGTGGCTAATTTGAGAATGGACAGGATGAACATGAGTGCATGAAGTCAAAAAACAAGGAATCAAATTTATGTGTGCAATGGCCTTATAGATACGTATGCTAAATGTGGAAGCATAGAAGATGAAGATTCTGTTAATTTCTTGGGATACAATGGTTTTGGAGGTTATTCAAAATTGTCTTCCCAGTGGCAGTGAAGCTCTTAAAAGGTTTGCTGCAATGCTCAAAGAAATTGAAACCTGACAGCAGAACAATGACATGTATTCTTCCTGCACGTGCCAGCCTAGCTGCTGTAGAAAAAGGCAAAGAGATTCATTGTCACAAATTGAGAAATGGATATTCTTCAGATCAACATATTGCGCCAATGCACTCGCTGACCTGTGTGTCAAATGTGGAGTTCTAGGTCATGCATTTACTTTTCGAAAGATCTAGTCTCATGAACGGTGATGATTGCTGGATATGGCATGCAAAGGTTTGGGAATGAAGCTATTGCTACCTTAAATGAGATGAGAGATGCAGGAAACGAGCCTTATGAAGTATCCTTCATTTCTATACTGTATGCTAGGAGCCATTTTGGCTTATCTGGAGAAGGTTGGAGATTCTTCTACATAATGATAAATGATTGTAACATTCAGCCCAAATTGGAGAACTATGCATGTATGGTAGATCTTCTTTCACGTACTGGTAATCTTTCAATTCAAAGGCATGTGAATTCATTGGAAGAATGCCTATTGTGCCCGATGCCACAGTCTGGGGAGCTCCTCTTTGTGGTTGCGGGATTTACCATGATGTTAAATTAGCTGAGAAAGTTGCAGAACGTGTTTTTGAGCTAGAACCCGAAAAAACTGGGTATACGTAAAGAACTCAGGCTGCAATTGGATATAGATAAAGGGCAAAGTCAATCTCTTTTGTTCCTGGAAATAGTTCACACCCACAACCCAAAAAATAGAATCTCTATTAAAGAAGAAGGAAGATGAACGAAGAACTGCTATTTGCCTAAAACGAAGTATGCTTTGATTAATGCGGATGACATGCATGGGCATGGTGAGAAATTAGCCATGGTTTTCGGATTATTAACCCTGCCACCGGGAAGAACAATACGTGTAACCAAGAATCTAATAGCATGTGGTGACCGCCATGAATAGGCCAAGTTCATGTCCAAGGAACCTGGGAGAGAAATTGTTAGCACACGGGGATTTAAAAACTCGAGAAATTGACTAAGGCTTCAAGACGTATATCAATATCACTTTTTTGAAGGTTCTATTTGTTCCTACCATTAATTAGGTATGAAAAAGAGTTATTAGCGTACAAATGATACAATGAAACCTTACGATTGGACGACATCAATCTACTTTGCACTAAATAGTGTGTAGCAGAACTATCAAAATTCTATTTATAATTTTTTATATAGTTTTATATCTATGTCCTTCAAACGAAAAAACTTTCATTTATAGTTAAAGAAATGTCATGTGGACATAACTTTTTCAAATACATATCTATTTCGATAGTCACACCACTTGATAAATAATCAAAAAAACATCACTTTTAATTAAATAATTAAAAATATTATTTTATAATTATTGAAAATATACATTTTATTATTTTGAAAATATTCTAATAAAAATTGTAATACACTAGGTTAATCCGTATTTGCGTAGGCAAAAATGTTCTCTTAAAAAGAGAAGTCCTTCGTCTAAACAAAGAGAAGTGCATCTTTAGATAACAATACTTGTAAAAGTTGTGAGTACTAAAAAAAGTAATACTTTTAATGTTAATATACTCCAGATGATAATTAAATTTTAATGCCTAAAATGGGAAGACGTCCGAACATTGGTGACTAAAGAATTTGTCTTTGAGAGTTTCAAATCTCGATTTTACCATGAGGATGGATATTGTCCTTGCAGAGGTTTGTGGGAAGCAGGAGTTCAAACTGTGTGGTCTTAACTAACACAAAGAAAACCTGCTTTGCATCAAACCACTAGGGTCTACAAAGACAGTCAACTAACAGAGTGCTATAGTACATACAGATTTTTATATGTAATTGCCAGCCTTTTGTATCATTTAATACACAAAAGGATATTGGCATTTCCATTTCTTAGTCGGAACTAGGAAGTGTGGAAATCCGGAAAAGGGCATTTTGTCAGGAATAAGACAATCGTCATACAGGGTGATAAGAGCTTTGGCATTTGGGTTCAAGGTTTAAAAATTAACTTAAATGTTACTTTATCTAAAAAGTTAACAAAAAAAATTAATTACTCAAATACATAACACTAATGCATTTCAACGAGTAGAGGGTAATAGATTCAGTGGAACAAGGCTGAAATCTGCAGGCAGGTCGGTGTCATGGTATGGGCTTCACATGTGTCTTTTAAGATGCCCTTCGCTATGTTGTTTTGGTAATTAAGAGAAGTAAAAAGCTGATTACTATGGGAGTAGGAGTATTGTTTCCCTCTGGTCTCTTTCCGATCGAGGATGAATAAAATATTGATAAATGGAAACGAAGATAAATAAGCAAACCGAAATGATTCTCATTAGAGAAAAAAAAAAAAAAAGATGATAGCCATAATTATTAGTATCACTTAGTTTCTTGATCAACATAATTAGAACATTTGTTTTCATGATAGTTTAGAGATAAAATAATTATATGATTTAAAATTTAAAATTTAAAATTTAAAATTATTAAATATTAATAAATTATATATATCGATTAAATTTAAAATTTAAATTTATTAAATGTCAATTAAATTGGCTAAATTTGCTTTCTTATTGATTTTAGATCACATACATCTTATCATGCCTTCTCTCAAGAGCCAGTAGTCCAGAATCAAAGAGCTTTCTTCATTTGTGTTTCTCAAAAACCACAAGAAAGATGGTGAAGTAGATTTAGAAAAAGGAAAATCATTAGGAATGCTTGAGGGACAGTGGTAGGGCAAAGTACAATTTTAAACTTACAAGTAAGGGAAGATCCTGGCAATGGTTGATGGCTCAGGCTCTGCCCATGTTGAGAGTGGAGAAACCATGGAACCACAAAATTTAATATAAAAAATTAACTGGGATCCACCTATCAAACTATTGCACACACCATACAGTTGGATCTTTCATAATGAATCATCATTTTTACCCTCACAATTAATTTAACATCTACAAGTTCATCCATTACCAACAACTTAATGCTGTAGTTATTTATCTCCAAGTTCATAATAACAAAAGATTTATCACATGCTAAAGGTACTGGTATGAAGGAAACAACAACAAAAAGGTAAAGCACAATGCATTACCCAGAAAAGATAAAATAGTGAAAATGGTGTTAAAAATCAAACACTTGAAGATCAAGAAGAACACATGTTTTTGAGGAAAAACATTGACACATTAATAATCAATTTGCATCTGCATTGCTCACAGTACAAAAAAAATGGAAACCTCTGCTCTTTTAACCATTCAATGACCAAAAAAGGCAGTAAAAAATATCACACCAATTCGAATTTCAAATGATTCCTTTGCCTCAAAATTCCACCTATGGCTACTTTCTTTCCTTTTTTTCATAAATCAAGTGTATCAGATATCAATAATAAATAAATGGAAACTCTAATCACCAATTTCCCATATTCTCAAAATCTAAGCAATATTCAAAAGTACTTTCTGAGTTTTTTTTTTTTTTCTTTTCCTTTCAACCACACCATTTTGAGAGAAGAACCAAGAAGACAATAAGGAAGACTATTGAAGAAAGCCCGATCGCAACGCCGAGAACAACCTTACTTGGGCCGTGATGATGCTCCTTCTTCTCACTTGTATCGTCTGTGCCATCATCATCGTCGTAATCTGAAGAGTCACTCTCACTATCTCCGGAAGACTCCTTAGAAGGCGGCGGTGAGATAGGCAAACCATGCTTATCACAAGGAGCAATCCCAAGCTTCATTTTGGATGACAAAACAGAATGATTATAACACAAATTGCCATTCCCACCAACCTTGAAAACAACCAATCTCTTTATGAAACTTGCATTGAAAGGTAAAACCCCATGAAGCTCATTGTTCTCAAGATTCAAGACTTTCAACCCATTCAACTCTGAGAAAAACCTTGGAACAGTCCCATTTAACTGGTTATTACTCAGATCAACGTGCACCAAGCCTGGAATAGCTGACATGGAACCTGGGATTGGCCCAGAAAACGAATTGAAAGCCAAAGATACACTTTTTAACGATATTAAGTCACCAAACTCAGCAGGAATCTCCCCATTTAGCCCATTTGAAGAAAGATTCAAGAATTCAAGATCTTCAAGAAGCGTAAAGGAAGTTGGTATCTTTCCTTTGAGCCTGTTATTGGATAAATCAATATGGGTCAGATTAAGATGCAGGTGCCTTGGAAGAGAACCGGTAAGATTAGCATGAGAAATGCTGACTGTCTTCAGCTTATGCATGTTTCCAAAGATTACATAAAGGCCGCGGGTGTTAACCGGAGTGTGGGAAACTGTAAGATCAGTAAGGTTAACGAAACGTGAGAGCCAGACACCAGTAAGGCGGCGGAGAGAGCGAATGCAGGAGAAGGAGGTCAGGGACAGAGAGAGATCGGAAGGGAAGCGGATGGGGGACGCTGGGCAGCTGTTGAATGAGAGAGAATGAAGGGAAGAGAGGGACTTGAGAGCTGTGAAGGAAAGGGAAAGATCGGAGGAGCAGTTGGATAGGTGGAGGGAAATGAGGTGGCGAAAGGGCTTGGAGTTGTCACAGATGGTGGCGTTATGAGGGGAAGGTTGGATGCAAGGATCTCTTGCGGTGGGGATGTTGAGGGATTGGAGTGCCTCCATTTGTTTGGGGTCTAGAGTAGAGGGGGAGGAAGAGGGAGTTTCGGAGCTGGGTGGACTTGGAGGGGATGTGGGGGAAGGAGTAGGGGAGAATACGAGGGTGGTCAAAATTACTGGTTTAGTGGCATTTATGGTGGTAGTGGCGGAGCTGGTGGTGGTAGTGGTGGAGGAGAGAAGAAAAAGAAGGTTAAGGAGGAGGAAGAATGAGGGTGGTGGTGGTTTCATGGTAGACAAAGAGAGTCAGCGAGAACTGCACCGAGTTTAGTAACGTTGGAAGTGAAGTGACAGGTGAGAGGAGGAGACAGACCACAGCAGAGAAGTAAGGAGGGTGGGGTTTGACAGTT
>JBBYHO010324141.1:12967-29453 GCA_038382025.1 Adansonia gregorii | reverse complement strand
AGATATTTTCGAGTCAGGATAATATTTTAAGTCATACGCACTCTTAGATCCACGAGGATCCACCCTGGGGTACATCACGACACCAAACACATTCCTACATTGAGAAAACCAAATCCCGTAGCTCTCCACTCACCACTCAAAAAGCCTAAAAATACTCACTTTCAACCATTACACATTCTGAAAATCACCTTCATCCATACCAGAACCAAAACCTCATTGTTTCTCTCTTTTTCTTACTTGTTAACAATAAGGAAGAAAGGGAAATTCAAGCCATCTCTGTTGCTCCAATTATTTACCCAAAAAGTAAAGTTTTGTTGGTCTAACTTCTTACTCTATCACTTGTATTTTTTGTTTTTCAGCATCTTCATCATTTTAGTGAGCTCTTCATGTATCCATCACCCTTTTCAGATTATCATGCATTATTGCAGCTTTTGGTTGTGGTAGTTTAAGATTTGGATATCGTAATGCCCTTTTGATGTACAACATGCCTTATTTCATCCTCGTTAGTTTAATACCTCTTATTCATGCATTTTAGGCCATATCCATGCATCTAGTTATCCTTAATCCATGTATGAATCATGAGCCTAACACATTTCAAGCACATTTATACATTAGCTTGCATGAATCATTGTCATTTTTAGCATCTATAACATTTGTTTGTCACAATGCATAACACTTTTTTTGTCTAAACCATTGGTAAAATTAGCATCCCCATTCATGTTATGTGCCATCCCTTCATGTGTTTGTTGTCTTCTCTTTGTCAAAATGCATGTTTGATGGCTAGTAACACTGGTTGTCAAAACCTCTCGAGCCAAGCATGTTAACCTTAACCAATAAGGATTAGCATGGACTTAGCATTTTCCTTAAAGTTAGCAAAATATCTTGGGAAAAATTAAGTTTTTCAGATCTAAAATCTTAGTTAAACAAGCTTAAATCTCCTAATTTTGAAATGAAAATGGTCTTCCAATTATTCCCTAAATGTTTATGCCTTTTTTTGAGTCAAAACCTTGAGCGGTATGATCATTGGGCTATTTCATTATCCCAAACTACTCCAGGGCTATGCAAATGAGTTTGTGATGCTCATACCACTCTTTCCCTTTAGTTGTGGATGTTCAAACATCAATGACTTGTGTTTGGACCTATAGACATAAAAAAATGAGAGATATCCCCTGCTTTGCTTTATCCCCTACTGGTAGCACAACTATTACAAATTGAAAAATCACTTTAATATCCTAAATGATTTTTCATGAATTTTATGATATTTTCTCTGAAAGTGTGTCAAAATAACTTTAAAATGAGGTCTTGTTCATCCCTAGATCAGTCCGGATGAGAAAGTTATGATTTTTCATATCCAAACTATCCAGAACCTCTAGAATCTGAACATGTCTTCTAGTTGGGTCATTCAGACCCACTAAATGATTTTTCTAAAATTTTCAAACATTTTTCCTAAAAGATTCATGAAATTCCCTTTTCGAAAAGGTATTTCTTGCAATTTTTTGATACTAAACGAGTCTAAAATGATTTTTCAAATTTTAACATGCCTTGATTTCATATACTCTACTAGCAGCGAAATTAATCCAAATTTGAAAATTTATTCCCTTGGAAAGTGACTTTTTAGGATATGGGGAATATTTTTAGATTGACCCATGTCGAGTCAGCTTTCTAGCGGTATCTTGTCCATCCTCTAAATCCTTCAAACCAATTTAGAATAAATTCAAGAAGTAGAATAGTGCGATGCTATCCCCTATTTTTGGTTATGGTCAAAATTAAGTTATTTTTTCAGATTTCATCTCAAGGCATTGGAATGTCTCCGTATCACCCCGATCAGACTTGAGAACATGCTATGACCTCCCATCGGCTCATATCAAGGCACAAACATATTTTACATTTTTACCATCCTTATTCACAATAATTTCTTTTGCCAAAAGTCATCAAAATGCTTACTCATTTTCTAAATCCCAAAGTTTTATCAATTTAAGTTTTCTAACTTGACTTCTCTAAAGAGTATTAGATGTGTCACTTTTGGGGATAGTTCAACCCCACCCTTCCAAGGGGATACTTCATCCCCGTTTTTCAAAATTGTTGAGATTAAAAAACCTTCTTTTTGTCAAAATGATTTTTCATCCATGAAAATACTCTAACCTTAATTTTTTGAAGGGATACTCTAACCCTATCTTTCAACTATAGTTAATTTTTTCATTCTTAGATTTTCATGAATGTGTCAAATAAACCTTGTTCAATCAAGAAACCAGATTCATCTTAAAAATTGATAATTTGGTTATCCTTAAATAATCAATGCCAATTGTGAGATACATGCCAATAGTGCATTCTTTTTCATTATCATTGTATTAAATGATCCATGTTATGTTACTTCATTTGTTGCCTTACTAACATGATTTCTTTGTGATGATTATTTGCATTCATGTTTTTAAAACATTTCAAATAAAATTAAAGGTAATATTCCATGTGGGTATCTCTCTAGTGCCCAAAGTGGAACATTCCTTTTTAAAAGTAAAATCCAAAGGTCATATTATTGAAAATCTCTATATTCCCCATCTCTCAATGGCGTATATGAGATTAAATCTTTTTCATTAAAACCTGGATTTGTATTGCTATAAGATTCATGCATAAAAAAAGGTTATATTGAAATAATGATGAGTTAAGATCGAAAGAATCAAAACGAAGATAAGACATAGCTAGTAAAGTACCAATTTCGGGCATCGTGAAGAGGTTCGTACCTTATCGTGCGTAACCAACTCCTGGACCCAACAATGAATCTTTATACTATGCAGACCATGGGATCGATGTTTTAAGTTTTCTAACTCAAAATGTAGGTTTCAATAGGCATCCGATCATGCCTAGCCCTAAATGATCGATGGTGACTCCAAGCGTAGGCCATATTATGATGGTCATCCGAGACCACTAAGATGAGCGATTCATCTTATAGTCCCTTTCACTGTACGACATGTCAAGAATCCATACATTCTCATTCTCATCACATCGCCAAAGAAAAGTCTCAGTCAATAAGACATTTCCAAGTCAGGAAAATATTTTAAGTCATACGCACTTATAAATCCGTAAGGATCTACCTCGAGGTACATTACAATAGTAGGTGAATAAGGTTTTGAAGAAGCTTCGATGCTGATATTCGAAGCCTTTATTTATGTTAGAACTAAATCCTTTGTAATCACTACTAAGGTGTATAAGAGAAATAGGTTCATTTGTGTTAGAACCAAATCCTTTGTGGTCATTGCTAAGGTATATAGGAGGAA
This sequence comes from Adansonia gregorii, assembly GCA_038382025.1. Taxonomy (NCBI): domain Eukaryota; kingdom Viridiplantae; phylum Streptophyta; class Magnoliopsida; order Malvales; family Malvaceae; genus Adansonia; species Adansonia gregorii. The sequence continues at coordinate 26,181 of JBBYHO010324141.1, read as the reverse complement.
TAGGTCTATTTATGTTAGGACCAAATCCTTTGTGATCATCGGGATGCTTTTATGCTGAAGGTGTACAGGAGGAATAGGTTTATTTGCATTAGAATTGAATTCTTTATGATCACCGCTAAGGTGTACAGAAGGAATAAGTTTATTTGTGTTAGAACTAAACCCTTTGTGATCATTTTGGTACTTTTACGTCAAAGGTGTATAGGATGAATAGGTTCATTAATGTTAGAACCAAATCTTTTGTGATCATTGATAAGGTCTACAAGAAGAATAGGTTCATTTATGTCATAATTGAATCCTTTGTGATAACCAGTGCAGTGTACATAAGGAATAGGTTTATTTATGTCAGAGCAAGATCTTTTGTGATCACCGATAAAACATATAGGAGGAATAGGTTTGTTTATGTCAGAACCAAATCCTTTGTGATCTCTAAAATGCTTCTATGCCAAAGGTGCACAGAAGGAATATTTTCATTTGTTATTGGTTAGCATCACTAGGTTAGGAACCAATGATGCATGATATACAACTTTTCTTGGTTAAGAAGAAAGATCGGCAGAGTTTTCATAAGTTTTTTAATTGATATATATATATGTAGAAACGACAAAAAAAACTTTCAGAAAAAAATTCTAAGGCCTAGTTGGAAACCATTAAAGCATGATATACAACCTTGCCCAGTTAAGCAGAAAGATCGACAGAATTTTCATAGGTTTTTTTTAGTTGATATATATGTGTAAAAAATAAACAAACAAAAAATTTTGTAAAGCCCGAACAAAATTATATCTATTTGGTCTTTGCCTTATTCCTGATTCTTAGCAATGATCAAAAAAGGGCTGCTATCGACACTTAATGTGCTTAAATGACTGCAGGTGCACATGACAAAATTAGTGCCATTTCAAAGGTCATGAAGAGCAAATCTTAGCTAAAAAGCAAATTTCAAGGTAAAATAATCAACTTTTAACTTTATGCTTGTGAAATTTTGAAATTTGTTTTTGTAGAATGTTGTCATGGTTAAATTTTCTATTTTCAAGAATTTTTTGAGAATTTTTTGTTAAATTTAGAAAGTTGACCGTCAAATATTTTTACGGATACCAGTGTGGTATTTATGTCGATATGCACTCCGAAAAATAAAAAATAATCAAGGAAATTTTCATATTGGCATTTTATATACAAGGTCTCAAGTTGTTCATTTTAGTAGTTAATTTTGAATATTTCATAGTACTATAATTATTTTGCTTTTGAATTTTTTTAGTAAAGACTTGTTTGAAATTTTGGATTTTTATCTTTACCATTTTGTAAATTAATATTTTGAGTAATATGTGTATTTAATTTATTTTATATAAGTTTTAATGAATTCCTTGAAATTTTCTTGGTTTTAAAATACGTGCTTTCATTTATCTATAAAATTTTTGGTGAAATTTTCTCAAGTTTTAAACTTTAAAATTCTTTAAATATTTCCATTTAATCATAATTAAATCATTTTTTCACAATTTATTTTATTTTATAAGTTTTGCCCTTTTTTTCAGAATTTTTTAGTTTCCAAAATACGAAGTTTTCACTTCGTAAATTTTTTTCAAAAAGATTTTTCTATGTTTATAATTTTAAAATTGTTCAAATATTATTGTTTAACTCAAATTAAATCAGTTTTTCAAAATCCAATTTATTTCATAAGTTTTGCATTTTCTTTCGAAATTTTCCTTTTTCCAAGATATGGAGTTTTCTACTCCGTAAATTTTTCGATAATATTTTTTGAGTTTATAATTTTTAAAATTATTTAAATATTATTGTTTAATCCTAGTTAAATCATTTTGTAACAATTCAATTAATTTTATGAGTTTTGTATTTTTTCGTATATGATAATTTTTCCTAGTAAGGGTTTCTCTCGTAAAATTTTGTGAGTTTGCTACTTTTTTTAATTTTTTTTGTAAATTGAAAACTGTTTTTATTGTTTGATTAAATTAAATTGATCATATGAAATTTTATTTCAAATAAATAATTTTTAATTTTTATAATTTAGTCTTGCTAATTAATTTTTATAGTATAATTTTACAGATATTACAAATATCTCTTAAAATCTCTAGAAATGGATGACACAAGCTATAAAATTTCAAAAATAATAAATTTATATCAAATCACTTTAATCTAAATCAAATCAATTAAAAAAGCTAATTATTACTTAAATGAAAAAATCAAAAAAAGGAAAAAAAAAAAAAGAAAATTGTTTGGTTGAAGGCTATTTGCTCAACCCTTGGACCGAAGGATTCCCCTATAAATAGGGGAAGCATGAATTTGAAAGGAGGTTTGGTTATTTGGCTGAAAAGGCACTAAAATAATTATATTTACTCAGTTTTTCAATCCTTTTTCAAGGTATAAGCTTTATTCTTTTTTATTCTTCATTTTTATTCATGTTTCATCTCATTTATGATTCAAAACCATATTAAGGCTCATAGTTTTTCATCCATGCTGAAAGGCTAAACATGATGATTTCGTACATTTATGATATTTGATGTTTTTTTTTACTTATTTCTTGATTTTTACTTGTAAAATATGTTATTGTCGTTTTTGAGATCTTAACTTTATTGTATATGTATGTTGATGTTTATGTTGTTTCCCCTTTTCTTTTTTCATGATAATATATGATTAATTATATTTGTATATTTATTTTTATTTTCATTTTAGTTTATTAATATTTATTTACATTCATTATTTTTTATGTCAAAGCATGCTTGTGTTTGATATTTTGGTTTGACCGAATTTGATAGGTTCTTTTTTATAATGATTTTGTGCATATTTTTGTAATAATTCCATGTTTTTCTTGTTTCTAGGTTATTTTATAATATTTGTAAACACAGGGATTAATTTGTAACATATGTAGAAATTTGTTTAGGCTATTTTTGGCTTGGTTAAAGGTTTCATAGGCCATGAGAAAATTGATTCATGTGTTTCTAAACATGTTTTAGGTATTTTTCACACTTTAGGGATCACTTTGTAAATTTGCAAAGTTTAGAGGTTAGTTTGCAAAAATAAAAAAATTTTTATTTGTGGTCAAAGGTGTTTGACCGAACCTTCTTATGGATGTCTTTCATGATTGACATGTTAATTTTTATATGATTAATCATATTTTATGATGATTTATTATGGTTTTCTTTATTTAGGCACTTAAGGGTAAAATTAGAAATAGTTTAGGGACTATGTATGAAACTTTAACATTTAAAAGTAAAATGGTTATTTTGCCATTTTAAAATATTTCTATTATTCCTATAGTCTTTCGTAGGGCTTCCGTAGGGGTATAAAAAATAATCAAAAATTTTAGTATCCTTTTGGTTTTTCGTTAGGGTACGAAATATAATTTTCAAAAGTTTAAAGACTTAAATGCAATTTTTACATTTTAAGTCAATATTTATATTTTAATTTCTCCGTTTAGGCTAAGATAATTATTTCTCATCATATTAGAGTCCTTTGGATAACCGGGATACTTTTATGTCAAAGGTATACCTTAGAGGTATTTTGATAATTTTTCCTTGAATCAAGTTTTAGGTAATCACCGAGATGCTTTTATACCAAAGTTGTATCTCACCATTTTCTAGTCCTTAGGATAGCCTGGATACTTTTATGTCAAAAGTATACCCTAAAAGCATTTTGGTAATTTTTAAAAGTCAGGTCTTAGGTAATCACCGAGATGTTTTTAGGTTAAAGGTGTATAATTAGGGTAGGTTCATCATTTTATCATCATTTTTGAGTCCTTACAATAATCAGGATACTTTTATGTCAAAAGTATAATCTAAAGGCATTTTGATAATTTTTTTATAAGCTAACTATTAGATACTCACCAGGATGTTTTTAGGCTAAAGGTGCATATTTAGGATAGGTTCATCATTTTATCATCATTTTCTAGTCCTTAGGATAACCAAGATACTTTTATGTGAAAAGTATACCATAGGTGCATTTTCTTAATTTGCATTAAAAGCAAGTACTATGTGATTATTAGGATACTTTTATATTTAAAGTACACATTAGGGCTACGTTTGTCATTTTAGACCATTTCCAGGTCTTAGGTTATTTTGTTAGTATTTTAATAAAATTAGATATTTTTAGAAAATTAAGGCAATGTCTCCTAATTAAATTAATAAATGAACTTTCTATTAAAATATGCGAGGGGCTTTATGGATTATTTTAATAATGAGACACCCTCTTCGAAAAGATAGCCAAAATTTTTTTAATTTTTAATAAAAATAAAACTTTTTATGTTCCATTGGTTCTCTAGCAGGGTGTAAAAGACATCTTAACTTCTAAAACCTTTCGTATTCCACAGGTTCTTTAGTGGGGTACAAAAAAGATTGATGAAAAGTTTTTTGTCATTTTGGTTCTTTGGGAAGGCACGAATGATATTATGATTTGTTGAAATAATAAGATCTGACTTTCTTGGAATAATAAATTTATAGAATTTTAAGGAATTATGATTCAATATTAAATATTGAAACCAAATAAAAATAAAAATTTAAATTAGTATATAATTAATAAGGTACTAATTGTTGGGCATCATGAGAAGGTTAATCTTTACTTGTGACTGTAACTCTTGAACCCTTTTAAGTGACTTCTGGTATAAGCGCAAACCTTAGAATTTGTTTTATGGGTTTCATAATCCTTAAAATATAAACTTTAACAGATGACCAATCTTACCTGGCCAAAAAAGATTAGTGGCAACTCTAATAAATAGTCATTTCCTAACGACTAGTTAAAGTTAAGTCGAGTGAAAGATTTATCTCGATAACTCAGTCCCTAGGTACAAAAAAAAAGAGAATAATGAAATGATAATGATATATGCCCCTAAAATAAAAGAAAATAATAATATTTAGATATATATATATATATATAAGAATAATGGGTACACTCATCATTTTTAATTTGGGCTGGTTGGGATTTGTATCCGGCCATGTTACCACAACATGAAAGAAAAAGAGTTGACTAATGCATAGTAAATTTTTCGAAACATGAAAGATGTGGCAAATCTATAGGGTATCAAATTCTTTCCGATATGAAAGAAAAAAGTTAACTAATGCATAATAAATTTGAGAGTGTAAGAAAATATGACACTAATGCATAGATTTTTTTGACTTCTTGTAAATATGTTAGTTTATCATTATCATTTTCATTCACTTTCATTGTCATTTTCTTTGTAATTTTTGCAAGATTTGTTCATAGAGTTTAGTGATAGTGATTTTTTTATTCTAGCCTTTGTTGTTTTTTTATATAACGTGAATAGTGTTAGTTTGTTATTTGATACCTGTTAGCATCTTCAAGGCCAACTGTAGTATTTATTTCTACTTTGATATGTTAAAACCGTTATAAAAAAATTTAGATTCCATGCTTTTATGTGATAATCTAGATGGTATTTGATAGAAATAGTATTTGCTTGCAGGTTAATTAAACAATATGAGCAATAGATTTGTCACACTTGTCTACTTTAGTAGACAAATTTTAACAATGAAGAAGGTGTTACCTTTTAAAATAACTGTTCATAAAGCATTAATATTGAGGAATACATCACAGTTGTGGAATTGAAGGCCAAAATTAATGCAAAAATCAAAGCTGGGAATGGAAAAAGAGTATAAGAGATCAAGTATAGGCTTTTTATTTATATAGAAGAAGGATGTATATGATATAGGAGTTTCCTAATTAAAGATTATGATCATGCGAGATGCATATTTGAGGCCTATCAATAATTTCCTAATGTTGGCAAAATTAAATCATATGCTAAGTTAAATGATGTTTATGATGATGGTAGGCCTTCAAATATCCATACCGCATGCAACATACTTACACAAATGTCATGGTCATTTGATAATCTCGAATGTTAAACTCCTCCAAATGCATAACTGTTGATGAATAATTTCTTTAAATCTTTTCATTATTCATCTATGCAACTAATAGTTACTACTATCGAAGATGATACGCCATACACCTCTATGATGATAGAGTTTCCAATTAGAAGTGTTGAACTAGAAAATGGAAGAACAAGTTTATTTAATATTGATCATAATCCTGATTAGTTATCTGGATCCCACTGTGAATATTTCAGTGATTTAGTAAGCAAAAAGGGTATGCTAAATTTGACAACAATCATGATAAAAATGATTCTGACCCCGATGTTGCAGCTAATAATAATGTTAATCATTTGTCATCTACTGGTGGAGGTAGTGGTTCTCTTCATCAGTTTATGCCTACATCCCATATACATACCCTTGATCTGGATAAAATGCACGTGGTAGAATTTTCAGAATATGCTCATGCATGAGGTATGCCGTTAACTTGGAATCCATCTACCAATGACCTCTGTGTTGAGATTCAATTTGCTATGGAAGAGGCAGTATTTTTAGCTATCAAGCACTATAACATCAAAAACCCTATAGATTATAGAGTTAGAGACTCTATATCGAACAAATAAAATGGTACATGTACAATGTATGGCCCAAAGTGTAATTAGAGCATAAAGGCAACATTGTTAAAAAAAAGGCCAGTATGGGAGATTAGAAAGTACAATGGCCCTTATACTTGTACATTTAGACTAATTTGACAAGATAACCTAAAATTAGATTCTAACATGATTATTCATGCATTTTTTCTTTGATCTAAACAAATCTGGCCATTTCTATTTTAGTTCCAGTTGCAAAGATATAGAATAGGTTTGGATACATGACCTCCTATAAGAAAGCATGGATAGTAAAGCAGAAGGCAATTGTTCAATTGTTTAGTGATTCGGATAAATCTTACAATGATTTGCTACAATGGTTGGGTGCAATGCAACATTTAGTTCTTGGCGTAAAAATGGAATTACAAACCTTACTTGCATACCACAGTCAACTAATGGTGTAAGGTAAGTGTATTTTTTGTTGACTTTTTTGGATTTTCAAGTCTTGCATTGAAGACTTTCCTTTTTATAAGCCTGTTATGCAAATGGATGGTAAATTCTTATATGAAAATACAAAGAAACATTGTTGTTAATTATTGCATAAGATGGCAAATGAAATATTGCACCAATTGCCTTTGCAATTGTGAAGGGTGAGACAAAAGAGGCATGGTCATTTTTTCTTGACAATTTGTGTTGATATATTGTTACACAACCTAGCCTCTACTTGATTTTTGATCAACATGAATCCATCAAATATGTCATCATAGAGTCAGGTAGTGCATGAAAACCTCTACATGTATATTCTGTGTATTGCATTCGACATGTTGTAGCTAATTTCCTTAAGAGGTTTAATAATAACGACTTCTATTGACAAGTTATTAACATGGGTATGGAATCGCATTTATGGTTATTTAATCTCTTATAATCCTTTCAATTTTCATTTTTAATAACAAGTTATTAGCAAGTACATAACTTAACATATGATTTTAACAGCGTAAGAGTTGAAGTGACCTTATTTTCAGTGGTACTATAAACATCTTTGTGCCAAAAACATAAAAGCGATCGATTAGATTAATAAGATCTCGAGAGAGAAGTGGCTCAATCATATAATGAGGGAGGGCGCTATGGACATATGACAATGAACCTAGCTGAATATATAATTTTAGTGTTGAAGGAAATTCATCATCTTCCCTTAATTGTTTTACTCTAAGTAACATATTTTAGGTTGGCAGAGCTTGTTAAGATAGGGAATAAGTAGATAGCAACGATGGAAGTAGGCCACATGTACTGTAAAATAGTCATAGTTGCCATGCAAGAAAATCCAATAAAAGCTAACTTCCACCTTGTTTATGGATTTATGCAGGCAAATTAATCTTTTCTAGTTGAAGAGTTGGAAAATTCACAAGATAGAGTTATGGTTTTGAACTACAAAGTCAATCTTAATGAAATATGGTGTGACTATAGGAAATTTTAAACACTTAGGTACCCATGTTCATAAGTTGTTGCTACTTGTACTCATGTCCATATAGATTGCATGCTATTGTAGACAATGGTTATAGACTGAAGACTATATCCAATGTCTATCGACATGAGTTTTAACCTGTCGGGCATGAAGATTGGCTGGAATGTATGGTCCACAACTATATTTTAAACTAGAAATGCAAAGAGATTAAAAGGTCGGCCAGAATCAAGTCATATTTATAATGAAATGGACATTAAGGAGATAAGCCAACCAAAGCATTACTGATTATGTAAGAATGAAGGCCAAAGCAGTAATAAATGTCCTTATAAATCTGGCACCTCGAGGAAGAGTTCACATCAACGATAATGCTACTAAATGATGTGTTAATGTAAAATTTGATACTTATATTTAAACTGAAGCTATTTATATATTTATATTCAATTTTCAAATGTTGGAATATTCATATATCCCTACTAAATGCAATATACTCACACAATGTACCTTAAACCTATAATGACCCTAAACCATCAACATAAATCTTAACCATCATAGTAAAAGTTAAAGATCCATAATGTTTATTCAAATACAGGCCTAAGGTTACATTACATTTAACTATAATTAACAAAAACTAAGGAAAAGATCATCCAAGAAATACACATCCCAACAAGATACAAATTCTTTTTCTTCTTAAAATAATTTGCATATTCCACTGCCATGATCATTTGCTTCTACATTGATTTCATTTCTGACTTCAATTGTGACCTTAAAACTTCTTCATAACTTTGTATTTTCAAGATTTGATTTTTTCTCCTTAAATCATCATTATTTTTTTTCAACTCATAGATCAAATATATGGCCATCTCTATTAGTTCACATCATGCCACCGAAAAAAATGCACAGTTATGAACCTTGTCATTAGGACAACTATAGAACCTTCTTATACTATTCAACTTATTCCATGTTGTCCACCTAGGGCATTTCATTCCACGACAACAGAATAACATTTCTCCCTTATAGTCTCATGATACAGATGTATGCAAATTACTCCAACTAGATTTAGACAATGAAGATGATGATGGTGCCGTCAGGAATAAAAAACTAAATATATAAAGAAAAAATAACTACAAAAATACTAAAACAATAAAAAAATTTTAAAAAAAATTATCCAAAGCATTTTGAGCTCGAGAAACTCAATATATATAAGAGATTAGGAAAGAAGTCATTGTATAGAAAAGAAACTCTTGAACCCCCTCCCATATGGTTTAAGTCTAGGAAAAGAAGAGGAGTTGGGAACTCGCCCCCTCAGTGGGCAAGTTCACAACATGGAAAAAAAACAGGACTCACTCTCTCAGTAGGCAAGTTCCCATTACCAATTGGGAGTAAGCGAGTTCCCAACATGAAAAAAAAAAAACACATTTCCATAATTAGTCCTGAAATGGCGCATACAGGGAAATAAAAAAATTGTGTTATTTAGATAAAAAAGCCTACATTTGTGTCCTTTTAATTTCATATAGGTTACAAACCATTAATATACATTCTTAATAGTTTTGCTGTAACATTTTAATTTAATCAATTGTGTTTTAAAATTGTTTTTAATTTTTAAAGTTACATTTTTGAGGTTTTTAATTTTATAGAGGTTAAAGTAATCTATACATTATTAATAGTTTTGTTGTTACATTTTAATTTAATTGATTATATTTTAAAATTGATAAGAAAATTATAATAGAATCAATATAACTATAGATTTATAAAAGGCCAAAATGATTTTTTTTTTAATAATTGTGTTTGCCAACTTTTAATCCCTAAAATGAAATTTTTTTATCTTGAATATGTTTCATTTTAATATTATACAGAAATCTATAACTACAATTTTAATTTTACTTACAATTAGTCACATCGGGGCATCGCACAAGAGTATTCCTAGTAATAATATATTTCTAGCTCCATTTTGAACTAAATAAGGGCATAATAGATTTTTAAATGTTTAATTTAGCTATTTTAAAAGGAGTTTATTAAACATAGTTTTTTTAATTGTATGGAAACATTCATTAGGTATTAAAATTTATTGTTTTTTAACTTAAAAAGAGGTTACTTACATTTTTCTTTATTAGGTATTAAATTGGATTTGCATTAGAATTTTAATAGATTTTTATTAAAATTTATTGCGTTTTAAGTTTAAAGAAGTTACTTTCTTATATATATATATATATATATATATATTTGCCATTACACTCTGTGTATTCCAAGGGATTATGTAAAAGTATTTCAACACGTGCGGTTGCGGTGAAATTCATGTTGTTGATCAAGTTTATGTTTGTCTATTCTTAATTAAAATATGTTTTTCAATATTTTAAAAATTTTAAATTGTTTTATCATGATTATATTTGTGTAATCAATTTTTTCCTTTTTTCAAAAATATTTTTATAGTATTTTACAATTGATAGAAATTTTTAGTTAAACAATGATGATTCAGTGTTTTGGCTTATGCTTTGTTTGATTTAAATTCTTCGGTTTCCAACTTCTTGATTACTATCTTTATTGTTTGTAGCATTAAGATAGAGTTAAATATTTATTTGTCCTCTATACTTTAGTCCAGTTTGATATCTAAAGAAAAATTATCAATTTGATACCTGACGTTTCATTCCATCAAACATATTGATCTTTTAGATTAATACCGTTAATCAAACGTTGACATAGTAATCAATAGCTAATGAGAGCATGAAACATGGCCAAATGCCATCTCATCAATGCCACATCATCATGAAATATCTTAAAAATTAAAAAATAGAAAAATTAAAAATTTTTATGTTAATGTGTTACAATGACAAGTATTTTACTATGTATTAAGTTTCTGTTAGCTTTTGATTATCACATCAAGATTTGACTAATGATTTTAATCTAAAGAGTCAACATGCTTGATTAAATGAAAGAAAATTGAACCACAAAATTTTTTTCTTTAGGTGCTAAACTAAAAACCAGGTTAAAGTACAAGGGCAAAATGAATATTACACCCACAATGATATGAAAGAAAATGGAACCACAAAATTGAGAAGCAAATGCCCGAGGATTATTGAGAGGGAGCATGGAAATTGTAATAAAGAATTTAACTGTTTCCTTGGAGATTGTAAAATTGACGCGGCTGAATTTTGAACCCTTTACCAATTATCATGCATTTTCTCAGATAAGCAACATGAAACACGAAGTTAGAGATTTAAGTCAGACTCTCTTAAAACCATCAGGTACATCAAGCACATCGAGGAGGGAGTTAATGAGCATCATCTCTTTTTTTGGTTAGTTCAAGCAAGCAAGATACTCATTTCATAAATTCGGAATGGAAACTACAACACATTCAGATAGAGAAACTTTGTTGCAAAATAGTTGATCAAAAGAATTCTGAACATGAATCCAAACATTTTGAATTTAATGATCCACCCCAGGGAATTGTGGATGGTTGGAGTGGCTTTCCTTTGGTTTATAGTTAGTAGTTTGTGGATTGACTCCTTGCACAACGTATGTTTGCTTGATGATACCTGGAAGTATGTTAAAATCACTAATGACGATAAGGGGAAAAACTGAAAATTAAGAACTATGATGGGAATATACAATTACCGTAATCATTTTCTTTTACTCAATAGCCTAAGGTTGTCTTGAGTCGTGATCTCGAGAATAAGTAAGATTGCAAATGAATCATACCCAAAGTATTAAATCTTTTTATATATATATATATATTCATACCCGACATAATCTCTCATATAATTCTTGTGTTTCTCTCTTGAATTTTTTTGGTATCTTGAGTCAATCCATCTATGTGATTAGTGTGGGGCTTTTTCATAATTTCATTATATTTTGTTAATTCTACATTAGACAAGGAACAGTTATTGTGCATCTAATGACGATCTGCTGCATTGAACATACACATGACCTCAATAATCATTTTATGTTATTTTAAATGTTATAATTGAAAAATTAATAAATCTAAAAGAACAAATAATCAAATAAACATTTGAGTAAATGAGGATTTTTTTTTACGTTTTTCAAAGTGAATAAATTCAAGTTGGTCTCATGCTTTTGGTATTTTACATTTGCTTATATTTTACTCTAAGTCTCACAACAATCGCAGTAGCGAAAAAAAAAATATATATATATATATAATAATCATAATAATTATAATGATAATAACAACAATAATAATTGAAATTTAATATCATAAATTGCACTTTGTAATGCAATTAATCATCAATTTCATTGCTATTTCATTCTTCTTTGCTAGATATGATTGCAAGTAATGAACATTTTTAATTATGTTAAATTTTTTGAGTGGATATCTGCATGAAATAGCTTTCCATAACTTTAATATAATTAAATTAGGGCTTGTATTTGATACACAGTGTATAAGCTTATACACTAATAGCAAATCTCAAAATGGCACTTTATCAATAAACCAACATAAAAGTTTAAAAATTAAAAAAATAATTACAGATAATTATAAATAAAATTTAACAAATGACAGTATGCAATTTATTGTATAAATATATATACTCACAGTGCATGAAAAATAGATTATTTAGTTTATCCTTAAAATTTAATTATTTTTTATTTCCTCCTAACCGTTAATTGTAATCAGGATTATTATAATTAAGTCCATTAATAAATTTACACGCTACTCACAGAATTCTATTACACTTTCTTCTATCAAGAACTCTTTTTTTTTTCTCTTCATTCCCACCTTTTTCCTTTCTGTGCCCAGAATTTCTTTTTTTTTTTTTTTCACATTCTTTCTACGTTTCTTTCTCCAACGCTCTATTTTTTTCTGCTCATCTCATTCCCATTAAATTTCATTTCGTTTTTTTTTAATAATGTTAGTAAAAATCAATTACGAACTAATTAACTTAATTAGATTATTGAACTATACTAATCTATCGTTATTTTTTTAAAATATGGATTAATTGTTTCTAATTGGATGGCATATTAAACTATGGTCATTTTATAAATTTCAAAGGTGAATAATTTGTTATGTATCTTACATTTCTTTTTCTTTTTCTTTTAAAAAAAATTATCAAAATAACAGAACAAGATATAACTCATTGGGAATTGAGTACAATTAAATTTGCCTACAAAGGTATACTATCAACTTGCTACTAAAGTCTTAATTTTATGAGAAATTAATTGTATGTTAAATGGTTTTAATTGGAAATTGATCATCATGACTTAATTGTTATTTTCTCCTACTATTTGTTTTATTCGTTTTCTAATATCATAACTGTTACTAAACAACTGAATTAATAGATGGATATAGAGTTAAATTTGGTAAAATCTTCGCTCCACCGCTGTCAATATTGTTTCCTTAAC
>JBBYHO010323922.1:0-85403 GCA_038382025.1 Adansonia gregorii | reverse complement strand
TTTTGATGACTCAAACATATCTCAATGAATTGCCTTAGTACTTTTAAGAATCTTTTTCAATTTAAACAGAAGTGCAAAGCCATATATTAATTTAGCTTAAGTTTGTTTGTTATATCAAAACTAAATTCAAAGTTAACACTCTTGTAACTTCCCATTAAGGAATGCAATTTTTACATCTATTTGCCATATTTTATAGTTGTAAATGTAGCTAGCCAGCATAATTCAGATGGATTTTACTATGGCAACTAGTGAAAAGGTTTCCCTATAATCAATTCCTTCTACTTGATTATAACATTTTACCGTTACCCTGGCCTTATATGTCTCAACATTGACATCTTTGTCAGTCTTTCTCTTAAAGACCCATTTGCACCTTATGGGTTTTATCTCTTTAGGTAGGTCAACCAAAGTCCATATTTTGTTAACTTTCATGGCATCCATTTTAGATCTCATGACTCTAAGCCATTTCTTGGAATTATTATTCAACATTGATTTCTTGTAATTGGTAGGCTTAGTATCACAAGGCAAGCCATCTTTGTCCATGGGAAATTTTTATCTTTCTTGAGCGTGCTTAATCCTACCAAATTAATAGAGTAGTTATGTTTCTTGATCTTTAGGTTGAATATTCGATGCTTCATCCACTGTCTCAAATTCCATAGGAATGTTTGTTTTGTGGGGATCCTATTCTTGGTGAAGTCTAGCCTTATGGAAAAATAGCATTAAAGAAAATCATAAAATATCATGACAAGCAGCAGAAGTAAGTAAACATAAAAAGCTAGACTTTCCTATAGATCTCTTAGGGAGGGTTTCACATGTGGTAAATGGATCTAAAATAAATCAATAATGAGATCACTGATTACCTTACTTGAAGATATCATAATCTTGAGTTTTACTAAATATCCCTTGTACTAGGCACCAAGCTTCTTGAGAGGAGATCCAAAGTCTTGAGTAACATAAGTGTCCTACATCTAATAGTAATCCGTAAAGACAATCGTTAAAACCTTCTTAAGCCTGGTGGTGCTAGATAGAAGGCTTCTCAAGCCTCAACCAAAATGTAATATGTCAATAGGCTTCTCAAGCCTCAAACTAAAAGGTAATATGCCTTTAATACGAGAATAGTAATAAAAGTGTAAGAGTTCTAAAAATAAACAATGAACATGGAACTAATTGTCTCACACTACTACAATACATGCAGTCTTAAATAGCTTATGGGAAATGATCACCAAGCATGCATAGAGTGACTTGAGTTGATGTAAAAGTAGTTTTAGGACCAAATGTTTTGTTGGCAAGATGAGATACATGCACAAATCATGAAGCTTATGGAGCTATTAATAGTTTCAAAAGAAAAAAGATTGGCTAGTGCTACAGATGCCAAGAAAAAGCTAGGTAACTCCAAAAATCATCCTGTTGGTAGTACTAAGACTACTTAGGAAAGAACTTGTTAAGGCATTAAGCTAACATAATGTTGACCCTACTAGTGCCACTGATGATTTACGTAAAGTCTATAGTGATAAATTAATTTGTCCTTAGTTTTTAATAAGTAAATATCCGATTGATCTCATAGCCCTCGATTATGTTAAGCTAAAATAGATAAATAATCAAAAGTTTGCATCGCTTATTGATGACATGAACAAGTATTAGCTATTAGAGAAGTGTTTCTATGCCATCTAGAGGAGTGATAAGTATAGAGCCATTTATGCAAAATCTTTGTCTTTGGTGTCCAACCTTGTCATTCCTTCAAAGTTCAAGGTGCTAGAGTTTAAGAAAATCAATAGAACCATTTACCCTACCATGTATGTTCAAATGTACCTTAGGAAGATGATAGGGTACAAAAAAGACAAAAAGCTCCATATCCACTATTTTTAGCATAGTTTGACTAGGGTGGCCACTCAATGGTACATCAAGCTTGACAATGTCAAGACTTAGTCATGGGTCAACCTGGCTGAGCCTTTCTTGAATCAAATCAAGCATTATGTTAGATTGGGCTTCTGACCATTTCTCTCTTATGAACTTAGAGAAAAAAGCCAACCTGTTTAATCTGGTGAAATGATTAATGCAGCAACTAAAAGTGGTAGGATGTCCATGGGTAAGTAAACTAGGTCGGGTAAGAAGCTTACTGCTAATAAGAAGAAAGAAAGGGAGGCAAATGCCATAAGCTTTGCAACCCACCTTAACTAAGCCAATATTAAGTACCTAATCCCTACTATTCGGTGCATCTTACTTTAACTTGATCATGCCTCTCAGCTAGTTTATGCCATAACCTATAACCAGTCCTTTACTGTCCAGCGAATCTCTCATGAAGTAATAAACTGCAAGCTAACCAAAATGTCAACAATCTTATCACCAACACACTAAATAATCAGTTGCAAACTAGCTGTAGACATCACATTTTGTCTGAGCTAATTTCTAGCATCTCGAGACATAATTAAAAGGTAATAGAACAAAATAATGAAAGTAAAAAATGAGGATGATTGTTGGATATTGTGTCCCCAAGCATTACTAGGCAACACAACTCTAGGCAAATAAATTTTTTGGAAATGCTTGAAATGCATAGGGATTGTATTAAAAAAATATAAAAAAGTCATCAATAGTCATTGTTCAAGGCATCATTTAAATCATTTAGATAAGCATGATCAGTTCCCCATAGTTCTTAGCTTAGGTAAGAGATTTGAAGAGTCTAAGGTACTTAAATTTCATAATTTTGAGTGAATGTATTGATACGTAGCCTTTGCTATCAATACAGGGCCCTTATGTCATTAAAATTCAAAATTTCACTAGTTGTATTGATACAAATGAGGCTTGTATTGATACATTTGCTTGCTGTATCGATACATTAGTCAAATATATTGATAAAAGGCTTGAGTAATAGCTAAAATTTGAGTTTTGGACAAAGTGCATTGATATATAAGTGATTGTATCGATACATCTTAAGAATATATCGATACATCTTTCATTGTATCAATACATTCTGGGTTGTTTACCCATATGTATTGATACATCCAGGTAAAATTGCTTACTTTGTACTATTTTTTACTTTTTGCACCATTGTTCTCAAAATCCAACTTGGGCACATTTTTGGCACTAAAATTCATCAAAATTTATGCTAGACTTTATCATTGGCTTTAACAAAATTTTGAGGCCCAAAATCACCCAAAAATAGGACATTCATGGATTACATGGTTTGTTTAGGAGCATGTTTGGTTTTTCTCCATGTGGTAGACCTCTTCAACCTTTTTGCTCTGTTATTATGCTTACTAGAACTAAAGGAAAAAAAGATAGCTGTAAACAGTACTTGGAGTTTTCCCCTAGTACATGAAGTAAAAGCTTAAACTTAAACCTTTAGCTGAACACTTGATTATAAAAGAGAAAACTTTGGCTTAGCAGAAGGAGAACATTATTACATTGAAACACATATAGCCACCAAAAAACTAAGAAAAACTCTCTATCGCTATGTACCCCTTTTCACATTTTAAGAAAAGTGTGCATAGTTTAAAAAATATATGGTATGGTTATATAGGTTGGAACCTTTGTGTTATCCCTTGATCGAGATCTGAATTATGCATAGTAATATGAGAGGAAGAAAGATTGTCAAGCAAATCGCCTATCCAACTAGTCTTAGAAGGCTACATTGAAGAAGCTATAAATTTAGAGTCATCATCGATCATTTGGGATTGAATGCCTATTGACAACAATGTTTCAAGTTACAGAACATATGGGGAAGGGCTTTAAGGTTTACAAGGTCCAAAGATTCATCGATTGGGTTTGGGAGTCGGTTACATATGGAGAAGCATTAGCAACCCCACAATGTGCGAAATCAATACCTACTAACCATGTCTCACTTCAATTTTAGTTTAATTAATTCCATTTTATCATTATTTCAAAATAATCCCTTTTAATGCATGAATTTTTATGAAAATTATAGATTTGAGTTGTGAAAGAAAATTTAGATCACCTATGCACCTCGAAGGTATGGGGAATAAAGGGATTTTTTTTATGAAAATAATGGTTAGATTGAATTTTAAGAATTTGGATATTTCCTGTTAGACACTATAGAGATACTGGCATATAACATTGCCTTGTTATTTTGAAAAAAATTTTTAAAATATAATGAACGATGGTCATATAAAGGGAATCATGTTCATAAGATGAAAAAGAATATAATAATGTTACGTACAAATAAACGCACAAAAAAAGAAGGGTGATTGGAATGTATCTTATAATTTTCTTTGATTATTAAGGAATAATTGAAATGACAACTTTGAGATGCATTTGGATTCAACGGTACTTTGAAGGATAAAGAAAGAGCTTTTATTAGTAAATTTTGGGATGTTCGAGAGAAAAAATTTTGAATTTTGAGTGAAACTTGAAAAATGGGATTGGAATATCTTTTTGAAAGATAGGGTTAGAGTATCCTCAATGGTGTTGATTTGGATGTGTTCAAAAGACGGTCTTAATTAGGAATCCTAAAAAGATTTGAGAGAAGGAAAATTCCAATTTTTGACTAAAAAGTGAGGTTGGAGTATCCCTTCAGAAAATAGAGTTGGAGTATCTTAAAGGTAAAAATTTTATGTTTAAAAAAGGGTTAGATTAAAAATCCCAAAAAGGTCTAGGAGAGAGAAAATTCAGGTTTTGAATGAAAGCATGGTTAAGGTACCCTTAAAAGTGAAAATTTCAATACCTATAGAGAAAGAGAATATTTTGGGTGAAAAAGGTATTTGAAAATAGAACCCTAGTTTTGTATAAAATTATTTTTTTTAGCCTTGATCCGAGCTTTAAGGGCTTATGTTGTATTATGTGACTCCATAGGGAGTCAATCAAATGCACTTTGAGATGTTTAATGTCTTGATAAATATGGTTCCAAAAATTAAGAAATTCAATTGCCTCTGAGTGAAAATTCAAAAAAAAAAAAAATCAATTAATTTGACTAATGCTTAAAACATGGGACAATATCACACTGCCCCTTTTTTGAATTTATTTTTCGCAAATTCAGAGGTGTTTAGGAGTTAGTAAGGTACCATTAGAAAGGTAACTTGATAAGGTTTAACGTAAAAATATTTTAAAAATCCTAAAAAATTACTTTCTAGGGAAAATTTTTGAAATTGGATTTTTTTACCTTGGTAGCATATGTAAGGGAAAGTGTGTGATGGAATTTGGGAAATCGTCTTAGACCCATTCAATGTCATTAAATCACAAATGATACCTTTCCAAAAAAAGAATTTGATAAAATTTCAAGGAAAAATATTTTAAAAAATTTTAAAAAAATCATCTGGTGGGTTAAAATGGCCTAAATAAAATGCAATTCACTAATTCTAGGTATTCTAGACAGCATAGGTTCAAAAAATTATAACTTATTCATTAAAATGATTTGGGTGTAAATGAAGCATCATTAGAAAGGTAATTTGATGTTCTTTCAAGAAAAAATATTAGAAAATTCCAAAAAAAAAGTTTTGGTCTCAAAAATAATTTTTTTAACGGTGAACATATTTTAGTAGAGCAAAAATAGAGGATTTTTTTTTTTTGTGTTTTTGGGTTTCTTAGAACTGAACTTGAGCCAAGGATGTCCAAACGTCCACGAAAAAAAGGAATAGGTGACATGGGCATCATGAATTCATTCCACAATCCTGGAGTAGTCTGGGATGATGAAACAACCCATTGACCAATGCCATAAATAAGAGTATTAAACTTAAGATCAAGGTTTAAAATTTTTTAACAAATAAAAGGGTCATTTTTCTAAACAAAATCATTTTTGAGCCTATTCAGCTATCAATTTAGACTTAAAAAGTTTGATTTATCCCCAAGTCTCTATATATTGGAGGTAGCATGGACTTAACATGAGGTTTTTAAAAATTAGATTTTTGCAACAGAACAAGCAATCATGTTAAGAACAGAATATGACTGCATGAAAATGAGCATAGATGACACATTTAAAACAAAAAGATGACATTTAGGCAAGGAAAAAATGGCAAAAATGAAAGAAAATGAGTAGGAAAGATACATGGACATATTAATTTCATAAATAACATCAAGAATCATGCTCTAAAAAATGATATGAACATGTGTAAAAAGGAAAAAACATGCTAGAATTTTTAAGATGACATTTTTATTCCATGAAACCTACCAAAATACAAAAAAAATGCATGAATATGCTCTAAACATGTTAGGGTGAACATTTAAGTATGTGTTGAACATGTGAAAGTGGATGAAACATGACAAGAAATGCATGAACAGGGGTTGTTGTGATGGTCAAAAACAAAATGTAGCATGTTTGACCATCCAAGTAGCATCAAGGCATCATGAAGATATCAAAATGCTAAGGCTACCATAACCAAGGCAACATTAGTACATGAGAATCTTAGAAAGGTCATGGTAATATGAAAAGGGTCACTAAGATAATGTAAATGCTAAAAGATAAGAAAATAAATTGAACAAGGGGAGAAATATACTAAAGCTTCAAGCTTTAGCCTTTTTCTTTGAACAATAACTTTGGACTCATCTTTTTCATCCTTTAGATATTGATTAGTAAGAAAATGATAAAATGAAGGCATTTTTAGCTCTGGTGTTGATCAGAGGGAGTTTTGAGGGGAATGATGAATAGAATAGAGGGTTTTGGAAGAGTTTTTAGTAGTGGTTTTAAAAAGCTACAAAAATAAAGAAAGGCTTTTGGTTTTTTTAGTGGCTAAGGAATATTGAGATAATGTATGAAAGTGATTATTTTTTGCTAAGTGAGTGTATAATTTGTATGGTTTTATGTTATTTGTGTATTTTTTTAAAGCAGAGCCAAAGTTGGCATATGTAGCCATGTGAATATGCAAGGAAAAATTTAGAAAAACAAGGGTACTGTAGGGTTCTAGTGTATGTACCTCATGCAAGGACAAGGTACTATGCTCAACTGCCAGGCAAACTCATTGGTTTACTCAGCAGAAATAGTGAATCATGGCTAGTTTATGCAGTTGAGCATTGAAAAAAAACCATCCTTGCCCTTTGGCAATTTGCATAATGTCATAAAATATCTCTTGTTATGGCTATTTAGGCCTAAAAAATTTGTTAAAATCCAATCGCAAGTCCAAAGCTAAGGCTTGGTTTGAATTTTGATGATTTTTGTGCAATAAACATGTTTAAGTCTGATTTTTTTATCAATAGTGCAAAGGTTGAAAAATGACTCGAACTTAGCAAATGATGTATCAAAAGAAAACATTTTATATTGATGCAAAAGGCAAATTTTGCCTACTAATGTCGATATAATGTAGTTTGTATTAATACCAAAAATAAAAAACATTTCTAGTCTTAAGACTTGAAGACCTCTATCAATACTATAAAGGCTTCTATTGATATTCTTGCTTATGTATCAATACGTTTACGCAAAAAGCTTGATTTTGGCTACTACCAAGGCCTGTATTGATACAAACATTTTAAGTATCGATACTACATTTTAGGTATCAATACCAAACCCTCTTGTATCAATACTATGTATGAAAATTTGAATTTTTAGTGATATGAAATCTTGGCATCAATACTTATGCACCAATACAACTTACATGTACTTTAGGCTCTCTGAATACCTTACCTTAGTAAAAAATAATAGGAAACTAACCCATGTTCATCTAAATGACTCTGACAATACCTAGGATAATGATTTTTCATGCCTTGGATAATGGCTCGAATAAAATAGGGTGTCTATAGCTGCCTCTTTTTGGCTATTATTGAGTATCAAGAATTAGTTAAAGATAAATATACACCATTTTGTTTAGGGTAGGATGATGTTTCTTAAATGCCTGCAAAAATGAAATTTAATTAACGAGTTGCCTTGATGATCACAATATTTTAAAGGCAATTCTAATAAAAGTTTGAACAGGTTGTTATAAGGGTTGAGTTCTTTACTAAGCTTTTGAATTCTTTTTTAAAGCTTGACTTCCCTGTAAAGGCGCCAGCTAATATGGACTTCAACTCGATAGGTGCCTAGCTCTTTGTAGGCACACTGGATTGGTGCCTAACTTTTTATGGACAAACTTGATTGATGCTCGGCTCTTTATAGATAGACTTGACTGGTGTTCGACTCTTTGTGGACAAGCTCAATTAGTGCTTACTCTTTACAAACAAACTTGATTGGTGCTTGATTTTTTATGGACAAACTCGATTGGCATCCAACTCTTTATGTACATACTTGATTGGTGCCTAACTCTTTATAGACAAACTCAACTGGCATCCAACTCTTTATGGACTAAAGGAGATAAGGTGTTTAGCACTTGAAAGACTAAAAGGAAAAGGCATCTAGCACTTTATGGATTAAAGGGAACAAGTGTCTAGTTCATTATGGACTAAAAAGAAAAAGATGTCTAGCTCTTAGTAGACTAAAAAGAAAAAAGGTGTTCAGCTCTTTGTGGTCTAAAAAGGAAAAGGTGTCTAGCTCTTTATAAACTAAAAAAATGCATCATGTTATTTATGGACTAAAAGGAAAAAAACATCTAGCTTTTTATAGACTGAAAGAAAAGGAAGGCATCTAGATTTTTATAGGCTAAAAGGGAAAAGGAATCTAATTCTTTATGGACTAAAAAAGAAAAGATGCCAAGCTTTTCATAAACTAAAAGGAAAACAGCATCCAGCTCTTTATAGACTAAAAGGAAAAGGCATTTAGCTTCTTATAGAGCAAAGGGAAGAAAGGGTGTCTAGTTTTTTGTAAACTAAAAAGGAAAACGCATCTAACTTTTGGTGGACTAAAGGGAACAAGGCATTTAGCTCTTTATGGACTAAAAAGAAAAATGCACTCAACTCTTTGTGGACAAAAAGAAAAAAATGCATCCATGATTTTATAGACTAAAAAGGAAAACAATGTTAGCTCTTTGTGGACTAAAAGGGAAAAGGTCATCTAGCTTTTTGTAGACTGAAAGGAAAAAAATGCCCAATTCTTTGTGAACTAAACAATATAAGTTTACGTACATTTCCTAGATGGCTTTTTTATTTGCTAATGCATGAGGTTAGGGATTTTCACTTGAAGCCTTTTGGGGTTTTTCAAAAAAAAGAATCTGTACCTTAATTTTTTTTCTAGTTTGACTTATATGGGTAAGAGTTAGTATATAAAAGATGTTAGTTATTTTATTATGCATGGGGATGTAAATGCATATTTAGTGATGCAAAGATGATAATTTTAAAAGCCTAGTCTAGCAATCAGTTTTGGCATTTTTAATCGCTTGAATAGCTTGTGTTTAGGGACTTTTTTTTTTTCAAATTGAGTTTGCTGGCAAGTATGGAGGATTTGTCCTATCAATTTTGATTCGAAGGGTGTCAGTGATGGTCTGGGTAGACTAATCTGAACTCTAATTTTTTGGATGATAGGTGGAAAAGGATTTTTGCCCTTTATCTTTGCATTGATGTTTACTGGGGAGAAGGTTTTGAGCATATTTTCAAGATGTTAAGATTTAAGTGTAAGATAGACTATGGTTCCAACGTTTATTCTTGATCTTTAGACATGAAACAAAATTCTTGAAAAGTTTCCAATTTTTAAAGTAATGTTAAGAAATTCTATTATCAGCTCTTTTCATTTATCAAGCATTATCAATGAAATGATAAACATTATGCAACATGTGATGTAGGAGTTATAAAAGGGTTTTGTGAGAATTCAACTCGCTAAATTTCATTGGAAAGAATAAAGGTACAAGTTATGACAAGTTCTAAGATCATGAAAGATTTTGACTACAAAAGAGTTGAAAGTAGTCCTTTTGGTTATTGAGCCCCCAATACTAATGACATTAATCTTTCACTAAAAACTTTCACAAACTTTTTCAATTAGTCAATCTTTTCAATGTTGGCTGACTTAAAAAGATATTCTTTAGATTACTTTATAGTGGGATGCTTACCTTGAGATTAAATAGACACCGTTTTTTATCTAAGCATGTATAAGACTGAGATTCTGTAGAGTAGGTCAACATATAACAGGTGGGTCCGGTTATGATTTGTTGTTTGGGTCATAGAAATATCGATTTAGATTAGGTTAAATTTTGGGTGAGTTTAGTCGCTTACATCTACTTTTTGAGTATCCAACCTAAGTAGGTTTATTTTTCTAGATGTTTTCTCTCTTTTTTTGAAGAAGAAGAAATATAGGATGCCCTTTTAGGTTTTCATCCTAGAATCTTTTCAAGTGAAGTATTTATTGACAAAGTCAGAATTTACAGGATTAGGCAAATCATTATCATCATCTCAATTAAAATCATGGCCCCTTCAAAAAATATATTCTTTACCATGTATGACCTTTCTTAATTTAAAGTCTATTTTCCTCGAGCATCTTTATAAATTAAAAGTATTAATTTTACTACTAGGTCACCGGCTCGAAACTAACAAGGATGAACTTTTTTATTATGGGCTCTCATCATGCGTTTTTAATACATTTGCCCATGAAAGATGGCTTTCATTTTTTCCATAATGAGATTAAGTTGTTTGTATCGATTCTTAACCTGTTTAGCTTCTTCAAGTTATGATTCCATTATGATTTTGAGTGAAGGAATTTTGACCTAGATAAATAGAATAGCATTTATGCCATAAACTAAACAAAACAGGGTAGCATCCATAGAAGTTTAAACTACTATGCAATAGGCATGTAGTGAAAAGGTTAACTTCCATACCAATCTTGTACATTTTAGCCATCTTTTTGGCTATTTTCTTAATAATCTTATTGGCTGCTTCGACTACCATGTTCATTTTTAGATAGTATGGCATTGAGTTATGGTTTACAATTTTAAAGTAGGAACATACTACTTGCATCATCTTGTTTTTCAAGTTGCATGCATTATCAGTGATGATTTACTTAGAAAGCTCATATTTGCAGGTGATGTCCCGTTTCATAAATTTGCATACAACAGATTTGGTGACATTGTCATAAGAAACTATTTTTACCTACTTGGTGAAATAATTAGTAGCGACCAAAATAAAACGGTGCCCATTAGAAGCCTTATGGGTGATTGGCCCGATTATGTCCATGCCTTATATAAAAGAAGTGCACAAGGCTGTCATAACATGTAGAGGTGTTAGCAAAACATAGATTTGGCATTTTATGGCACTTCCAAGCATGGTCATAACTTGTTTTGCAATTCGGTATCCATTGGTGGGCATATTGTAGATTCTTTCATGGACATTTTTGATAATTCTTTCGGGTTCGAAGGCATCCAAGTAATGGAGCAATACCTGATTCTAGCCTTTCTTATACAAAATTCCACCATCCAAAATGAAGCTTACGACTATCCTTCAGATGGTTCGCTTGCTAGTTTCGGTAGCACATTTGCGGTATTATTGATCTCTAATGTACCAAAGAATGTTATGATACCATGATAGGTTATCTTTCTCTTATTTAATATTCTAACTATGTACTAGAGTTGTATAAATGCTTATCTGAATGGAAGCAACATTTAATTATCAATTAACTTTGAACATGAATGACAAGGTGGCCAAAGCATTGGTTATTTGGTTTTTTTTCTCGAGGTAAGTACTAAAAGTTGACATCATTATTTTTTTTAAGTTCTAAGATTAGCTTCCTGTAATGAATTAGTTTAGCATTGTGCCTTTGCCATTCTTCTTTTACTTGGTAGATGACTAGAGTTGAATCCCTAAATACTTATAGAGTCCTGATACCTTTTCAATATTGACTTGGAGTCCCATGATGCTGGCTTCATATTCAGCTATATTGTTGATACAATTAAAGTTTAATCTTACAGTAAAAGGGTAGCAGTTCCTATAAAGTGAAATAAGAATTGCCCTGATTCTATGCCTCAATTCATTTAAAGCTCAAATAAAAATATATTTTCCAAGATGAACTACAATTGGCAATGTCTTTTAACTCAAATATGCACATCAGATCTTCATTACAAAATTTGAAGTCAAAAGGTTGATAATTATCTATTACTCGGCTTGCCAAGAAGTTTGCTATTGCATAACCCTTGATGGTTTTATAATTCATGTACACAATATTGTACTTGGAAAGCACGGCTTAACACCTAGCTAATCGTCCTGACAAGGTAGGGGTCTCATATAAATATTTAATGGGATCAAGTTTGGGATTAGCCATGTGGTATGGTACAACATGTATTGCCTTAACCTTTAGGCTATCTAAACCAAAGCACAACATAGCTTTTCCACTACTGTATAGTTATTTTCACACTCCATGGTCAAAAACTGATAGATATAGGATTAAAGGTTGACCATAACTGATGGCACAAGTACTGGTAGGTTTAAAAGATAAGCTTGACTTTATTAAAGGCTCGCTAGTATTGTTTATTCTATTCATCAAGATCTTGTTTTTTTAAATAGTAAAAACATTGGATCACATTTATCAATCAGTTGAGATATAAATCGAGCTATTTAGATCAACCTTTCCAAGAAACTCTCCATTTTTTTGGGTTTAAGGTGGTGGTATGTTCTAAATGGCTTTGACTTTGTCTAGATCGACATTTATTGCTTTTTCGCTCATAATGAAGCTCAATACTTGCTAGATGTGACACTAAATGTCATTTGGTGAGATTTAACTTGAGTTAGTATAGGCAAAATTGTTTGAAGAGTTTCCACAAGTTGGTAACCTATTCACTCTCCTTGGGCGATTTTAGGATCATATCATCCACTTAGACCTTTATTTCTTTGAGTATGAGATAATAGAACAATGTTACCATTGCCTTTTGACGGGTTACCTTGGTATTTTTAACCTCAAAGGGCTTACTTTGTAGTAAAAAGCTCCCCACATGGTCATAAAGGTGGTTTTCTCCATGTCTTTAGCTACCATTTTAATTTGGTTGTCACCTGAAAAGCCATCCATGAAGGAAAACATTGCATTTTTGGTAGTGTTGTCTACTAGGGTGTTAATGTGAGGCAAATAGAAATTATTTTTTAAGCTGTCTCGATTTAGGTTCTTATAGTCTATACACATCTATAGCTGGCCATCTTTTCTAGGGATTGAGATTATATTGGTTACCCATTTAAGATATTTAGCTACTTAGAGAAATTCTGGCTCAAATTTCTTCTTCACTACCTCTTTGATATTCAGAAGCATCTCTAGATTACTCTTCTAAGTTTGGGCTTGCATTCAAATTTGAGAGGAAGTTTATGGACCATATTGTTGGAGTTTATTCTGGGCATATCTTGGTAGGACCAGGCGAACACATCCAATATTCTTCGAAAAGGTTTATCAGTTTAGTTTTGGTTAATTAGCTTATATAGGTTTTAATTTTGACTTTTTTTTATTTTTTTATGTTTTAGGTTTAGGGTTTCAGTGGGCTCTTCATAAAAGAATATCTATTTTTCTTTTTGTTCAAGTAATCTCAATAGGTTTGGGGATACAAGACTTTCTTTAGAAACCCTTTTAGGCTTAACCTCGCCAACCTAGATTGGATGTTAAAATTGATATACAGAATGTCAATTGAATATTCATGTCATTTTCATCCAAGTACCTGAAAATATGGAAAACAAACATTATAGGTGAAAAAATATGTGGAGGAAGGTCTAAGAGTTGGCAAGAACTATGGAAAAGGATGCAAAAGATGAAATGCATAATGTTTAGTCATTTTCATTGATAATCTTTGATAAAAAGGTGTCCATACAAAGGATCCTACAATGCTTTAGGGCAGGAAAATTTAGTTTTAGTTTATAACATTACCTTGAAATAGACGTGAATAGTACAAGAATCTTAGTTTTGGTACAAACACATGGAATAAATCTTGGAAAGCATAAAGTAGTCTTTAAGTCCATTATTGACGTCTTCAGCTCATTGATCACATTGATGAACAAACCCTTAAATGATTTATTTATTACAAGGTAACATTATCATAGTTGATATCCACGTATCCTCTTAGATAGAAACTTTCTCAGAGCAATGGAAATAACATTGATTCATACCTTAAGTCTTGTCTCAATAGATAGGGCATCCTTTTCTTATAATTTTTTTGAGCTTTTTTTTGTTGTTGTATATTGGACTTGAACCCTAACCTCTTCTTTGGTGATTTGGTTGATAACTTTCAAGGCTTTGGTAATTATCTAGAGATGTTTTTTGAGTCCCTTTCCAACCTAGGCATCTTTACTGATGTTTAACTTTAGAATCATATGAGTGCTCCTTGGTAGGTAAGCCTTAACCATTGGTAACCCTTCCTTAACATAAGTAACATTAACCAACTCAAATAACTGAATTGAGGGTTTCAAAACATCTTCATCAGGTTTGATATAAGAGGCATCAATTGAGGTAGTAGTAATAATATCTTTCTCTCCTTTGATGCTAACAACTTTGTTTTCAATGATGGATTTTAACTTTTTATGAAATGATGATGGTACTGCCCTCGCAGAGTGATCCAATGCCTTTCTGATAGGTAGTTATGAAGCACTATCTATCACATGGAAGTCTACTTCATAAGTGCATAGGCTGATTTGGGGTGGAATGGTGATGTTTCCCACCATGTTCATATAAGTTCCATCAAACGCTCTCACAACTGTGTAACTATTCTTGATATGAGACAAGTTAATGGGGGATCTTGCTCAAGCATGATACAAGTATTACATTCAACATTATCTCATTATCAATTAGCACCTTGGGCAACTTGCTGCCTTTGTAGTATACAGTAATATGAAAGGCTTTATAGTTTTCTCTTCCTCCATAAGGGATTTCATCGTTACTAAAAGATATATAGTTGGCAATAGTGATGTTGCTTACTAGATGATCGAACTAGCTCATTTGGATGTTGGGAAGGACATATTCCTCATTCAAGACCTTGAAGAGAGCATTCATATAAGCTTCAGAGTTCAATACTAGTGACATTATGGGTATTTTGGCAAGTTTTTTGCTTAACTGATCGATGGTGTTGTAATCACTATGCTTGATGAACTTAAGGAATTTTGTAGGTTTTTTCACTCACTATCTCCTTGATAGCTATTAAATCTAATTCTTTAGTTGTAGGCTTTGGTGCTTGAGCAATAGGAGTACTGTTCTTTTGCTGAATTTCATTGCTTACTGTGGTTAGTGCATAAAATCTGCCACTTTAAGTTAGATGGCCTACCTCCAAAAGGTTACTGTTTGTTGCTTGTTAACTAGATTCACCGATGATTAAAGTTTTGCTTTCGTATTTACGGGGAACTACCTTATTTTGATAAGGGAAAATATATGGAAGTTGAATAATCATCTTAACATGGGTTGAACATGGGCCACTTTGATACTTGGTTAGTTGTCAAATAAGACCAATGGCCTTCCACCCTCATAAAAAAAATTTATCTCATCCTTTGCCATGTGTTGATAGAGCGTATAGCATTTGCTCACTTGATATGTGAGGTTGTCCTTTTATAATAGAATTCAATGCTACCCTCTTTCATTATTCTTTGCACCATAGCATAGAACTCTTTGCATGTTTGAAGGGTGTAGCTATAGATGGTATGGAAATCACAAAAGTCATCAGCTTGTACTGGGATTCACCAAACTAGATTCATTGGCATCCTGACATTAACTATGTTCTTTATGATCTTCTAGTAATCTTCAATAGTTATTCCCTTTATATCTAATTTAGTATGAGCTTCAGATAAGATGGCTCCAACACTGGATTTTAATCTTTTGTCAATTTTAATTTTATCTCTTCCTTTGTCTTTTAAGGTGTCTTTTTTGCTCGAGTCACTTTTCATAGCCTTATCGATCATTCCAAACAGTACGACTACGTTTATAAAGTTTTTTGTGATGCTTCTTACTCTCTTCTCATAATAAGGGGCATGTAATGTGCCAATAAATCTAATAATCATCTCTTTCTCTGTCAATAAAGGGTGAATCCCGGCAGCTTCTTTCATCCATCTTAGAGTGTATTACTTGAAGTTTTCATCAGCTCTCTTTTCCATGCTCATGAGAGAAAAACTAATTCAAAACCTAATTGGTGCTAGGTCTTTCCTTATCTGTGGTATTAGGAGATAAATTGATGTATTAATCCCGTTCCTTATAGAACTCAAATTTAAACTGGTCCATCATCTTTTGGACTATCTCTAAGAGTTGTGTACAATGTTGCAAAATGTGTCTTCGACTACAATGACAGCAACATGGTTCAATGGTATCTTTACTTTGGTTTTGGACACCTGACATTAATCTAGCCTTCATAAAAATTTGCCATACCTTGCTTATCGGTGTCTTGATTTCTCTAATGCTTCCTTTGAGCTAAAACTTTTCCCTTGATCAACACATTTACTCTTGGCTTTGCAAGGTTAGGAAACTAATTGGATCCAACATTAGGTCTAAGCCTTTGTTTAACCTTGATCACAACTTTCTCTAGCAAGCTCTAAGTCTTTCTTTTGAAGAGGTTTAACTCTTAATAGATTGACTTTATGCTCTGGCAAGGTACTCACAATAGGCATTCTCATTACACCATTTAGGATTGGTGGTGATCTTGGGTTTATGAATACGAGCCACTAGTTGACCTACCAATAGATAGCAGTAAATCTCTTTATAGGAGTAAATAAATGGTTTAAAGTGTGTTCCTCTTCTCAGGGTGCTTGTTGATTATTTAGAGCTCTTGCATTATTCGCTTTATAAGGTTGTTCACTCTAAACAGTGTTTTGAATGGAATTCGACGCAAAACTCATTGTTAGAGTGAAACTAACAGAATAGATTGGTTGTGGCACTACTGAATAGGGGTTAAAACTTGAATAAAACATGTTTGGGAAGTACATACATTATGCCAAATATGGATTCCAAGTGAACTTAGCATGACTTTCACTAACAACATTAACCTTTTTTCTCTTAACCCTTGGCCATTGACTTTTTGGTCAAGTTGGATGATTCTCCACTGGATATCTTGCCACTTTTAATAGCATTATTGATCATTTTGCCCGATATAACCATGTCAACACAATTTTTCATGGCATTTCCTACAAACCTATCATAGTAGAGAGATCATAAGGTGTTAATAAGCATTACCATGATTTCTTTCTCGGTCAAACAAGTGTGAACTTAAGCTATTTCTTCTCTCTACCTCTAAGCATACTGCCTGAAGCTCTCATAGGCTTTCTTTCCATAATCATAAGCAAAAGATGATCTAGGGCCTAGTCAGATATGTGCTTATATTAATCAAGGAAAGTGCCTGAACCAAATTAGCCCATGTCTAAATTCTTACCGGATTAAGCCTTATATATCAATGATGGCTACCCTAGTCAGGCTATCCTGGAAGTAGTGAATTAGCAACTTTTCATTCTCTTCGTATCAAGCTATCTTGTAGTAATACATGCAAAGGTGGGCATAAGGTTTTGTAGTCTCATTGTACTTTTCAAAATCCAACACTTTAAATTTAGATTGGATAATGAGATAGGAAACAAGTCCCAAAGATTTGGCATCTCCTATCCAAAATCTATCACTTCTTTTGATAGCCTAAAGGCATTAGTGACTGATACTTGCTTAAGCCTTTATCATAGCCACCATGTACCCCTTTTATCTTTTCTCTTTGGATAATTTGAAGAGGTGCCCATGACTTAAAAGAGATATGGTGACATGGTTAAGCCTTTAGATTATCCCTCGACTAAGATTTGAATCAGGCATGATAATATGACGGTGAGAAAGATTGTCGAATGAGTCACTCATTCAACTAGTCTTGGAATGTTATGATGAAGTAACCATAAATGTGAAGTCACCATCGACTACTTCAAGCTAGGCATTATCGGATGCCTACTGAAAATAATATCTCGAGTTGCAAAACTTAAAATATTAATTTCAAGGTTGTACGGTCCAGAGATTCGTTGGGTGGGTTTAGGAGTTAGTTACATGTGAGGAAGGATTAGCATCCCCATAATGCCAAAGACTTCGGTTTTGACTTAATAGGTCCCATTTGGTCATTATTTAGATATAATCCTCATTTGTGCATGAAATTTTTGAAAATTGTAGATTTGGGTTTTGAAAGAAAATTTATATCACCTTGCACCATGAAGGTATGAGATCCATAAGGGTTTTTAATGAAAATAATTTTTGGATTAAATTTTAAAAATTCAAATATTTTGTATTAGGCATTAGTGAGATATCAACACAAAATATTCCCTTCTACTTTTTTTGAAAACAATTTTTAAATATGAATGCACAACAGTCACTACAAAAAGAAACGTGTTAGTAGAAAGAAAAGGAATATAATAATTCACAGACACACAATTGCAAACAACAAAACATAAATGAGGGATGATCAGAATGTATCTTGCAATCGCCTTTGATTATTAAAGAATAACTAGAATGGCAATTTGGAGATGTATATGGATTTAGTGGTAATTTAAAGGACAGAAAAGGTTTTAACTAAAACAATCTCAGACACTTGGAAAAGAGAAAAGTCTTGGGTTTTGAGGTAAAGTGGGGTTAGAGTATCCCCTCAAAGTGGTAGGGTTAGAGCATCCCAAAGGATAAAATTTTTTGATGATTTAAGAAAATAATTATGAATCTCAATAAATTTAAGAGAAAAAATTCAAGTTTTTAATGGAAAAAGGGGTTAGATATCCTCTTAGAGTGGTGAGGTTAGAGTATCCCCAATGATGAAGTTTTTTTTGATATTTTAAAGGGAAAAGATATTTTGAAAAAGGTACTTTGAAAATAAGGAACCCAAGATTTGAATTAAATGATTTTGTCTTAAGCCTTGATATGAGCCTAAAAGGCTTGTGCTGTAGGAGTGCCAATCGGATGCATTTTGAGAAGTTTGAACGCTTCAGTGATGGCGATTCAAAAGATTGAGTTAATTTAAATTCTAGAGAAAACAGAGGATAGCATTGTGTTGTCTTTCTTACTGGATTTATTTTGGGTCCTTCCAAAGGTTTCAGGGGGTAAGCAACATACTATTGGAAAGGTAACTTGATGAGGACTAATATATAAAAATATTTTAAAAATCCTTGAAAATCACCTTCTAGGTGGAATTAATTAATTTTTGGAATTAGGCCTACTTTAACACTGGCAGCATGTACAAGGGAAAGGGCACAATGGACTTTGAAAAATCATTTCGTGCTAATCCAAAATTATTAAATTGTAAACAATACCTTTTTGAAAAATGAATTTTACGAACTTCCTAGGAAAAATATTGAAATAATATAGAAAAATCATTTGATGGGCCAAAATGGCATAAACAGAATGTAATGTACTGGTCTTAAGGGTTTCAAATAGTAAAGGTTTGAAAAATCATAACTCTTTCATCCAAGGTGATCCGAGGGCAAACAAGACACCTTTGGAAAGATAATTTGATGCCTTTTAAAGGAAAAATATCAGAAAATTCTAAAAAAAATAATTTATGGTTCAAAGATAACTTTTTAAATTCAAACTATGGTGCTACCAAAGCAAAAATTCGTGTTATTTGATTTTTTGGGTTTTTTAGGGGGTTAAATTCGAGTTATGGACGTCCGAACATCCACAACATAGAGAGAAGAATGAAATGGGAATCATGAATTCATTCCATAATCATGGAGTAGTTTGGGACACTGAAACAACCCATTGACCATGCCACCATGAAAGTATTAAACTTAATATCAAGGCTTAATATATATTTAACTAAAAGAGGCATTTTTGTTTCAAAAATGGCACTTTTAAACTTATTTTACCATGAATCCAGTTTTGAAATGTTTAATTTATTCTCAAGGAATTCCAAATTTATAAAAACATTAAACCATGCTATTTTCCATTTATTGGGGGTAGCATGAACTTAACTCGAGGATTTTTTTTGAAACATAGCTTTCTAGCAAACAAGCAAGTATTTGACAGAGATGTTATGAACAAAATACAACATACACAAAGACGATCAAGGATAACATATGCAAACACTCAAAGATGACATTTTGACATGGAAAAGATGATAAAAATATAAGAAAGTGACAAATAAGAAGCATGGAAATAATAACTCCATGAACTGTATCAAAAAGCACTCTATGAAAGATGACATGAACATATTTGAGCAAAGAAAAGCATGTTAGAATTTTCAAAATAGCGTTTTTGTGCCATGAGACATCTTAAAATGTAAGAAAATGCATGACCATACTGAGTGCATGTTAGGAAGAACATTCAAGCATGTGTTAATCATGTGAAAATAAATGAAGCATGATAAGAAATGTATAAATAAGGGACTACTTGAATTACAAAAATGGAAGAGAAGATTTTTAACTAACCAAGTAATATTAAGGTGTCAAGAGAACATCAAAATCCTAAGACTACCTTAACCAAGGCAACAATAATGTATGGGAGTTTTAGAATGGTCATCATAACATTAATGGTTCTCTAAAATGATGCAAGTGGGAAATGAGAAAAAAATAGAGCTAGGTGAGAAAATCTATCAAAAAGCCTCAAGCTTTAGCGTTTTTATTTGAGCAACATCTTTGGACCCACCTTCCTTTCCTTATTTGATGTTGAAAAGCAAAGAAATGATAAAAATGAGTTTTCTCGTAAGGTGTTGATGGAAAGAAGTTTTAAGAGGAAAGATAAATGGAATAGAGGGTCTTGAAAGTGTTTTTGGTGTTGTTTTTGGAGGAACTATGAGAATAAAGTTTTTTGTTGAGGAATGGAGGGTAATGGAATAGTGTTTTTAGGTTTAGATTTTGCTGGAAATTTTTTCGAGATAGCTGAAAAAATGATCCCTTGAGCTAACTTTGGCCCTTTTTTAAATTCAAGTTTAATGATTTTTTGAGGTAAAGCAAGGGCATTTTTTATCTTTTATTCATGTACTAAGGGATAACTCAGGTATTATGCTTAGTAGCCCTTATTTTCATTTGTTTTGCCATATAGAGCGGTGGTGCAAAAAGGCTGTAATAGCTTGTAACTAGAGCAAAGCCCAGCATGCCCTTTGACAAACCATATATTTCATGAAAATGTCCTTTGTCATTGGTTGTTTGGGCTTTAAAAATTTATTTAAGTCCAACCACGAACCCATAACTAAAGCCTAGTTTAAATTATGATGATTTTTGGTTCCAGAAACATGTTTGAATCGAGTTTTCAAAGGTTGAAAGATGGCTTGAATTAGGAAAAAATACCTTAGTATATCGATATTAGACATTTTATATCGACACATTAGGTAATTATTACCCATGAGTATTGATACAAAGAAGTGTGTATCGATACTAAGAGCAAAAAATTGTTTCATTCCAGAGACTTAGAGCCCTGTATCGATACTCTATGAGTTTATATCAATTCTTTTGGTTATGTATCAATATATTTTGCCAAAAATCACAACTTCAACTACTGTTAAGGCCTATATCGGTATAAGCATGCTAAGTATTGATACCACACCTTAAAAAATTAATAACAAACCTTCTGGTATCAATACTACATGTGAAAATTTGAATTGTTTGTAACATGAAAGCTTTAAAATAAGACTTATGCACCCATTTGACTTGCACATAATTTAAGCTTCTTGAATACCTTAACTTGCTCTCATACAATGGGAAACTAACCCATGCTTATCTAAATGACTTTGGTGATACTCAAAAAATGAAATTTGATGCCTTATTTTTACATTTTTTAATATGACCCATAGGCATTTTAGACCTTCCTAAAAAATTTTTTCGCTTGGCATCATGTTGCCTAATGGTGCCTAGCAACATGGCACCTAATAGTTCTCCCTATTTTTATTTTTTTTAATCTTATCATCTCTCGGGTATGTCTTAGGATGCTAGAAATTGGCCTAGATAAAATAAGATATCTACAATTACCCCTCTTTGGTTGTTGCTTAGTATTAGAAACAAGGCAAAAACAAGCAAACACCATTTTGTTCGAGTAAGATAATAGTTCTGTGTACTTGTAAAAAAATAAAGATTTAGTTAGTATTATGTTGAGATAGGCCGAGTATATCAGTAATGGTCCTACTTGTTAAGAGAATCTCAATGTATTGTGTAAGCTTTAAACTCTCTATTAGGTTTATAGTTTCTTAGGCTTAACCTCTTAAACAAGCTATAGCTAATGTGAGCTTTGACTCAATAGGCGTCTAGCTCTTTGTTGACTTATGTAAGTAAGCATCTTGCTCTTTGAGGACTGAGGTAGGTAAGCATCTTGCTTTTTAGGGATTAAGGTATGTAAGCATCCTACTCGTTGAGTATAGAGATAGGTAAGCATCTTGCTCTTTAAGGACTAAGGTAGGTAGGTGTCCTACTTTTTAAAGATAGAGGTAGGTAAGCATCTTGCTCTTTGAAGACTAAAAGAGGTAAACGTATGCTCTTTAAGGATTGAGGTAAGTAAATGTCTTATTTTTTAGGACTAACATGAGTAAGCATCCTACTTTTTGAGGACTGAGGTAGGTAAATGTCCTACTCTTTGAGGATGAGGTAGGTAAGTATCCTACTATTTAAGGACCAAGGCACTTAATTAACCTTATCTTTTAGGACTAAGGTAGTAAACGTCCTGCTCTTTGAAGAGTAAAAAGGAAAAATGATACCTTGCTCTTTAAGGACTAGGAAGATATGAGTTTAGGTACCTTTCTTAAATGACTTTTTCAATTTGTGCTCCCATGAGATGAGGGATTCTTACGTGGAATCTTTTAAGGCTTTTTGGAAACATGAATTTATACCCAAAGGTTTGTTTAATTTTAGCTTTTGAGAGTAGAAATTCATACCTAATGAATATTACTATTGTATGAATGATGCATAAGGATGCAAATGCATGCTTATATGATGCAAGAGCGATGATTTTAAAATCTAATTCAACAATTAGTTTTTTTGATCATTTGATCTTCTACGGGTTTGATAGGATGGCTTCTTGCCCTAGAGTTTATCAATCTTGCCTTAGATTTCCAAAAGCTTTGAATGTTAAGGTCATTTTTGGATTATAAAGGTGGTTTATGATTATGAAGGGATGATCCTAAGCTTAGATACCTCATGTTTAGGAACTTTTTGTTATGTCGAGTTTAATGGTGAGTATAAAGCATTCTTTTTTGCCAATTATGATTCAAAAGGTGTCTTTAGTGGTTAAAGTGGACTATTTTAAACTTCAATTATTAAGATGTCAATTTGAAAAGAACTTTGGCCCTTTATCTTTAGGCTTGGGTTTACTGGGAGAGGGATTTTTGAGCATGTTTCTAGGATATATGGTCCAAAGGAAAGACTCACTATGGCCCTCAAAGGTTGATTCTTGTTGTTTAAACATGAAACAAAATTTTTGCAAAGTTTCATCTTTCCAAGTAATGCTAGGATATCCTATTATCAGTTCCATTCTTTTATCAAGCATTATCAATTAAATTATAAATGTGATAGAAAATGGGATGCATAAGTTAGAAAAAGACCTTGTAAGAAATTAAGTGATTGTATTTCATTCTAAAGGAAACATTTACAAGTTATGACAATTATAGGATCACAAAAGATTTTAAGATTCAAAAGAGTTAAGAGGGTCTTCCTGGTTGCTTAACCCTAGATATTGATGACATGAGTCTTCCACTAAGTGTTTTTGAAGACTATTCTTAAACTGTTAATTCTTTTAGTGCTAGGAGACACACAAGAAGGTTCTTTAGATTGCCTTATGGTGGGATAGAGGCCTCGAGGTTAGGTAGTTTCCATTTTTTAACATGTAGGTAAAGATGAGATTGGATAGAGTAAGTTAACATAGAATAGGTGAATTAGGTTATGATTTATTATCTTAATCAGGGTTGTGAGTGTGGGTAAGTTGGTTCTGGTCTAGGCTAATGATAGTTTGGGCTTGATTTAGGTCAGATAAAGAAGAGTTTGGTCACTTAAGCCATTGTTTCAGGTTTTTAACTTAAGCCTATTTCTTTTTCTTAGACACCTTTTGGGTTTTTATCTAAGGTTTTTTCTTTCTATTTTTTATTTTTTTGTGAAATAACGAAGATAGAAGGTGGATAGCATGACTTTTAGATTTTCATCCGAGGATCCTTTTAGGCATAGTATTTCTTAACAGAATCAGAATTCACTGGGTTGGGTAGGTCACTACTGTCTATCTTGATCAAGATTAGGGCTCCTCTAAAACATACATGCTTTACCATGTATGTCCTTTCTTAATTCAAAGTTAACTTTCCTCGAGCATCTTTATAGATTGGAAGGATTTGTTTATGCACTAAGTCACCTTTTTAGAATTGATGAGGATGCATATTTTTGTTATGGGCTCTTATCATGCGTTTTGATACACCTGCCGATGATAGATGGCTTTCATTCTTTTTTCCTCAATAAGATTGAGTTACTCATATTAGTTCTTTAGCCATTCAGCCTCTTCAAGTTGTGATTCCATCAAGACTCTATGTAAGGGAATTTGGACCTCAATAGGTAGGATAACCTCTATGCCATATACAAAAGAGAATAAGGTAGCACCTGTAGAAGTGCATACTACTGATAGGTATGTAATATAGAAGGCAACTTTTTATGCCATTCTTTATACATTTCAGCCATCTTTTTGACTATCTTCTTGATATTCTTATTGGTTGCTTTAACCACCTTGTTCATTTTCAGATGGTATAGGACAAAATTTTAATGTTGAATCTTAAACTGAAAACAGATTGCTTATGTCATTTTATTTTTCAGGTTACAAGCATAAGTTTTAATTATTTGCTTTGGAAGGCCATATCTATAGATGATATCCTATTTTACAAATTTATATGCAACAAATTTGGTGACATTAGCATAAAAAGATGCCTCTGCCCACTTGGTGAAATAATCGATAATGACTAGAATGAAATTGTGCCCATTAGAAGCCTTAGGGGTGATTAGGCTGATCATGTCCATCTTCCATATAGAAAAAGGTCATGAAGCTATCATAACATGTAAAGGTATCGGTGGGACATGGATTTTTTTTGCATAGATTTGTCATTTGTGGCACTGTTGGGCATAGTTGATGCAATCTTTTTCAAGGGTCAACCAATAATAACCTAATCACATGACTTGTTTCATCATTTGGTGTGCATTAGCATGCGTACCATAGATTGCTTCATGGACTTCATTAAGAATTCTTTGGGCTTCATAGGCATCCATACACCAAAGTAGTACATGATCCTAACCTTTCTTGTACAAATTTGCCATCCAAAATAAAGTTTGCAACTATTCTTTGGATGGTTCTCTTGTCCATTTGGGTGGCACATTTTGGGTATTATTGATCCTTGATATCATGAAAGGTGTCATGATACCATGGTAGGCTATCCTCTTCTTTGACTTTTTGGCAATGTGTTAGAGTTGTATAAATGCTCATCTAAATAGGAGCAACATCTAATTCTTAATTGACTTTGAACATGGATGTCAAGATGGCTAAGGCATCAACAATTTGGTTCTCTTCTTGAGGTAAATGCTAAAAGTTAATATCATCAAACTCTTTTTTAAGTTCTAAGACTAAATTCCAATAATGGATTAATTCAGCATGACGTGTTTTACCATTCTCCTTTCAATTAGTATATGACAAAAGCTAAATCTCCAAATACTTGAAATGCTCAAATACCCTTTTTAATGGCAGCTTGGAGTCCATAACTCGCATTGTATTCAGCTATTTTGTTGGTGTAGTCAAAGTTTAATCTTATGATGGAGGGGTAGTGATTTCCATTGGGCAAGATAAAAATTGCCACAATTCCATGCCCCAACATATTTAAAGCTCCAACAATGTACATTTTTCAAGATAAACTACACTCGATGGTGTCTTTTGCCTTGGATTTGCACATCAAGTCTTTGCCAAGGAATTTAAAGTCTAAAGGCTAATAGTTATCTATTGCTCAGTTAACCAAGAAGTTTGCTATTGCACTACCCTTAATGGCTTTTTGGTTCACATACAGGATGTTGTATTCAGAAAGCAAGACTTGCCATCTAGCTAATCTTGTTGACAAGGTAAGGGCCTCACATAAATTCTTGATGGGATTAAGTTTGGCAATTAGACAATGGTATGGTATAGCATGTATTCTTTTAACCTTCGGGTAATCCAAGCCAGAGCACAGCTAGCTTATCTGTAGTTGAATAGTTATTTTCATATTCCATGAACTTCTTGCACAAATAGTAGATAACCTGTTCCTTCTTCCCTAACTTATCATGCTGACCTAATACGCAACTCATCAACCTATCAAAAACTAATAAATACAGGATAAAGGTAGACAAGGCACCAATGGCATAAGTACTGAAGGTTTGAAAGATAGTGTTTATCCTTATCGAAGGCTTTTTATCATCCTTCATTCCATTCTCTAGGATTTTGTTTTTGAAGTATTCGAAAGATTGGATCACATTTGTCAGTTAATTGAGCTATAAATTGGGCTATGTAGTTTAGCCTTCCTAAGAAACTCCTTATTTTTTTAAGTTTGAGGTAGTGACAGATTTTGAATGGCTTTGACCTTTTCGAGATCAACTTTTATTCCTTTTTCACTCACAATGAAGCATAATAGTTTGCCAAATGTGACATTAAATGTGCTTTTTGTAGGATTTAACTTGAGTTGGCATTTGCAAAGCCATTTAAAGAGTTTCTATAAATTAGCCACATGTTTACTCTCTTTTGGCAATTTGGTGATCCTGCCAGCTACATATACCTCAATTTCGTTATGGATAAGATCATGGAACAATGTTACCATTGCTGTTTATTGGTTGCTCTAGCATTTCTGAGCCCAAAAGGCATCATTTTGTACTAGAAAGTGCCTTATGTGGTCATGAAAGTCGTCTTTTCCATATCTTCAACTATTGTAACCCAAAAACCCATCCACGAAGGAAATAATGCATTTTC
The DNA here is from genome assembly GCA_038382025.1 of Adansonia gregorii. Taxonomy (NCBI): domain Eukaryota; kingdom Viridiplantae; phylum Streptophyta; class Magnoliopsida; order Malvales; family Malvaceae; genus Adansonia; species Adansonia gregorii. The sequence goes on along the minus strand of JBBYHO010323922.1, from coordinate 58,801 downwards.
GATAGTATTTGTCTAATAAGGTATCGATATAGGGCAAAGGGAAATTATCTTTTGGGCTAGCTCAATTTAGATCCTTGTAATCTACACACATCCACACTTTACTATCTTTTTTAAGAACTAAGACTATATTTACTGCCTATTCAGGATATTTGGCTAGCTTGAGAAATCCTACTTTAAATTGTTTGCACTTCTTATTTGGTATTCAGAAGCATTTTAGGTTTCACCTTTCCAAGCTTTTGTTGTATGGGCTTACACTCAAATTTGAGAGGAAGTATATGGACCACAATGTTGGTGTCTAATCCAGGCATGCCCTAGTAAGACTAGGTGAACATACCTTAATACTCATGGAGGAGACTTATTGTTAGGTTTGGGTTGATGAGTTTATGAAGGTTCCAATTTTGACTTCTTTCTGATCTTCTTTTGTTCAAAGGTTTATATTTTTAATGGGTTCTTCGCAATGTAATATTTATTTCTTCTTGTTCAATTAGCCTTAGTAAGCCTAGGGGTATAGGGTTATCTTTAAAATTCTTTTATACTCAACCTCACTAATGTAGATCAGTTGCTCAAAATTGATTTTCAAAGTTTCAACATCAATATTCATGTCACCTTTATCGGGGTACCTAAAAATACAAAAAAAGAATGTTATAGGTAGAAAAATATGTAGACAAAAGTCTAATGGTTGACAAGAACTATGATCACAAAGGATGAAATGCATAATGCTCAGTCATTTTCATTGATAATATTTAATAAAAAGATACCCATACAAAGGATCCAACAATGTTTTTAGGCAAAAACATGTAGCTCTAGTACATAGCATTACTTTGAAATAGACTTGAACAGTACATGAATCTTAGTTTTATTCAAAAAACTTAGACCAATTCCTGAAAGGCATAGACGAATCTCTTTGATTATCGTTGATGTCTTCAACTTATCAATTGCATTAACAGAGAGATCCCCAAATGCCTTTTCAGTATGAGGATGACATTGGTGGAATCAATATCCATATGTCTTCTTAGATGATAACTTTCTTAAAATGATAAAAATAATATTGGTTCATATCCTATGTTTTATCTTAATAAATTGGCCATCTTTTTCTCATAATTCTTTTAAACTTGTTTTCTTTTTTGTTGTGCACTAGGCTTGAACTCAATCTTGTTGACAACTTTTAAAGCTTTGGCAATACCTTAGAGGGTTTTTTTGAGTCCTTTTCTGGCCTAGGCACCTTTGCCAATAGTTAATTTTAGACCCATATGCATGCTCTTTGATAAATGATGCTCATATATTAGCAACTCCTCCTTGACATAAGTGGCATTAACAAACTCAAAGGATTGGAATGATGATTCTGAGATATCTTCATTAGGTTTGATATACAAGGCATCAGTTGAGGCAGCAACAATGATATCTTCTTCTCTTTTGATGCTGACAAATTTGTTTTTAATGATGAATTTTAACTTTTGCTATAGTGATGATGGCTTTGCCTCTACAGAATGAATCCAAGGCCTCCCCAATAGGCAGTTATATGATGGAGTAATATCCATCATATAAAAGTCTACTTCATAAGTGCATAGACCAATTTGGAGTAGAATGGTGATGTTTTTCGTAATGTTTTTGCAAGTTCCATAGAATGCTTGCACTACCATGTGATTATTTTAGATATGAAACACATCAATAGGGAGCTTGTTCCAGCATAATACGAGTATTACATTTAGAGTGACCTATTATCAATGAGCACCTAGGGCAACATATTGCCTTTGTAATATGTAGTGATGTGAAAGGCTTTGTAGTTCCTCTTTCCTTCATGAGGGATTTCATCATCACTGGAAGATATATAGTTATCGATAGTGATGTTGCTTACCAAGTGATCCAATTGGTTTATAGCGATGTTTGGAGGGACATATGCCTCATTCAAGACCTTAAGAAGGGCATTTTTATGAGCTTCCAAATTCAACAGAAGTGACAGCACATATATCTTGGTGGGTTGCTTGCTTAATTGATCAACAATGATATATTCGTGTGCTTGATGAACTTAAAGAATTCCATTGCTTCTTTCTCACTCTTTGGTTCCTTGATATCTATCAGTTCTAGGTCCTTAGTTGCAGGCTTTGGTGCTTAAGGAATAAGAGTAGTGTTCTTTTATTGAGTTTCATCTCATGATGCTACTAGTGCGTAACATCTACCACTCTAAGTTAAGTGGCTTACCTATAAAAGGTCAATGTTTGCTGATTGTGGACAATTATTTTGTGATCAAGATTTTGATAAAGGAAAGGGGATTCATATTTATAAGAGAAAGGGGATTGAAGTTGAATAATTATCTTTGGCATAGGCTGAATAGAGGCAACTTTAGCTTTTAGTTGATTATTGAATAATACCAATGGTCTTGTAACACCATAAAAAAGGTTATTCTCTTTCCTCTTGGTGGCATTGATAGACAATATCATATTTATAAACATGATATATGAGGCTCACTTTTTATCATAAAATTTAATGCTACCTTTGTTTATCATCCTCTAAACCATGGTAAGAAACTTTTTGCATGTCTGAAGAGTATGGCCATAAATGAATGGAAATCACAAAAATAATTGGTTTCTTTTTTCATCATTTCAATCCCATTAACTAGTTTAGCTTGTACCAAATTTATCAAAACAAATCCAATGACATTCTGACCTTATCTAAGTTTTCCATGACTTCGTAGTCTTCTTTAACTGTTATTTTACTCACATCTAGCTTAGTCTAAGCTTGAGATAAATTGGCTTCAGTACTAGATTTTGGCTATTGTTTGGCATCCATTTTTTCTTTCTCTTTGCTTTGAAAGTGTTTCTTTTGCCTGAGTCACTTTTTATGGCTTCATCAGCTATTCTACATAATACGACTACATTTACGAAGCTTCTTAGGATTATCTTCACTACTTTCTCAGAATAAGGTGCTTTTAATGTGCCAATAAATCTAACAAACATTTTTTTCTATCAGTAGGGGATGAATATCGTTGGCCTCTACCATCCACCTCAGAGCATATTGCCTAAAGTTTTCGTCAGCTTTTTTTTTCATGGTTATAAGAGAAAAACTACTTAAGACCCAATCGATGCTGGGTCTCTCCTCATCTATAGCGTTAATAGACTAAAAGATGCACTCGTCAAGCTTCTCATAGAACTTAATTTTAGACTAGTCTGTCATCTCTTAGACCATATCTAGGACAAGCAGGCAGCATAGAAGAATATGCTCTTGATTGCAATGACATATTCTAGCTTTCATAAAGGTTTGCCAAAACTTGCTCATCGAGATTTTGAATTCTTCAATTTTTTTTAACCCAATATCTTTTCCCCTTAATTACCATATTCACTCTTGTCTTCGTATGGTTAGGAAGTGAATTGGCTCCAATACTAAGTTTAGGTTAACATATTGCACTTTCCTCTTAAATGAAATGTAATTCTCAATAGAGTGGCCTTATGCCCTGGCATGGTATTTATGATAGGCATTTTCATCATATCAGTTAGGGTATAAAAGTGATTTTAGGTTTGTCTATACCAGGGCCACTAGTTGACATGCTAGTAAATTGGAGTAAATCTCTTTATAAGAGTAAAGAAGTGGCTCGAAGTGTTCCTTTCCTGGGGTACTTAATTATTTAAAGCTCTTGTGTTATTTACATTAAGGGATTATGCATTGTAGGATGTGATTTTGAATAGGATCTGGCGTGAAACTCATTATTAGGACTATCCTCGTAGAATAGACTAGTTGTGGCATTGATGAATAGGGGTTAAAACCTAGATGCAACATGTTTAGGAAGTACATACCCTAGATTAGATGCAGATTTTGATTAAACCTGACATGACTTTCGCTAATAGCATTCACCTTTTTTTCTATGCCCCTAGTTTTTAACTTCTTGAGTAACCCAGATGATTCTCCAATGGATATTTTGCCACTGTTGATAGCATTATCAATTAGTTCACCTGATATGACCATATTTAAAAAATTTTTCACGACATTCCATTAACCTTTCATAGTAGGGAACTCACAAAGTGCCAATAAATGTGACCGTCATCTCTTTCTTGGTCAAAGAGAGGTGACCTTAAGCTACTTCCTTTCTCTACCTTCAAGCATATTGCCTGAAGCTCTCAGAGGCTTTCTTTTTTATAGGGGAGGATGATTTAGGGCCTAATCAGACGCATGTTTATATTAATCAAGAAAGGCATGAGCCAAATTTGCCCATGCCCAAATTCTTGTGAGATCAAGCCCTATATGCCATTATATAGCTGCCCTAATTAGAATATCTTGAAATCAATGAATTAGTAGTTTTTTGTTCTCTTCATTTCCAACCATGATAGTACATACGAAAGTGAGCAGTGGGGTTTATAGTTCCATTGTACTTTTCAAAATTTGGCATTTTGAATTTAGGTAAGATGACAAAACTAGAGACCAGTCCCAAAGATTTTACATCCATAATCCTAAATTTCTTACTTCTTTTGACAGCTCAAAGATGTTTTTCTAGTAACTGGTACTAACAGGCCTTCATCATTTTTTAAGGCCACCATTGCTTTTTCTTGTTTGATTTACTCATTGAGATCTAGGACTATACGCCTTGATAGTGAAAAGCTCATACCCTAAAACCCTTGAACTAGATGTGATGATGTTGCAAGGTTAATGTAAATTAATGGCTGAGTTGATGGAATATTTGTTGTTGAAGGTTGTTGTCCATGCAATGCCTTTTCTTAAGCATCAGTGGCTTCAGTACCATCATTCAAGTTGCTTTCAGGATTAATCACTTCTTTTCCCTTATCAACTGTGCTTGTTTGCCCTTTTTTTCTTCAAAGCCTTAAAAAATAGCTTAGCCAATTCTATAATCTGAGCTTGGAGTTCCTTAATCTTATAGAGTGATTACTATTGAGACTCCCTATATGTAAGTTCAAGTTACTCAACGTGAGCTTGGTGATCATTCTCCATGGTTTTAGGATGATTACAATTGTTATATCGATGATGAACTATAGATTCCATGTTTTAAGGCACCATTATTTTCGATTATTACTAGATTAGACTTTATGTATCGTAAGCATGTTTGATGAGATGAAAATGGGTATGTTGCTAAATTACAATTAACATGAATGCATAAAATAGTAAAAGAATAAGATTAGTCATGCAAATGCACATAGGACAATTAGACTTAGAAAATAGCTTCATTAATACCAGTTTTCATTAAAGCAACAAAATATCCTAATTACACTCGATTACATTCAAAAATCTGAGCATGGTTACATTGCTTGATCACATGCTCCATAAAATACAACAATTCTTATTTATTGGCTTTGATGGGTAAGATTTCTTGTGTCAAGGATTGGGCTATATCCATCATGTTCTTAGCCTCTAACTAGGCTACCTAAATCCATTTAGCAAGATAACAGTGATGGTCTTGATAGTTTTGGTATGCCTAATCAACCTTTCATAGCCATTCTTGCTTCTGTTGTTCGGGGGCTCTTACTAGTTCATCAATTTAGTCATGGCAAGCTTGAAAAGAATGTTTTAAATCTTGAATTTTGAGTATGAGAGTCTTACTCTTAGCTTGGCTTACTCTCAAATCCCTGATTTAAGCTTCTGGCTGTCTATTCCTCTTTTGGTAAGTCGATGGGAAGGCATCGGTTCTGATAATCTTCTCCCTACTAACCTCGGTCATTTTTCTCCATTAATTTAGTTTCCTCTTGAAGGTAACAATTTTTGGGTCCCACTCAATTGATGACTTACTAAGGCTTTGAGACTTGCTTGCTTTGCTAAAGGCCATATAGTCTTTCATTGAACTTTAAGATCTTTCTTAAAGTGGTTTTTCTTTTTGATAGCTTGGTTTATCTCACCATCCTAGAGATAGAGATCTATTTCCAATTGACTTTTCTTTTCTTTTAGGTGAGCGATTTTCTTGGCAAAGTTGCCTTTTCTTGTTCAAACTCTTGCTTAAGCAATTCAATCTCAGAGCAAAATTCATCAACTGATATTTATGATGTTCCAATACTAGATAAAGTCAAGGTGTCATTGATTTGATGGATCTTTCACTCATTATATTTTAGGGTTATACTACTCTTTCGCCAATAACTTTGCATACAATGGGTTTATCTCCAAGCTTGGAAAGCTAGCTGAACTTTCGACTTGTAATCAGGCTTACCATAATTGAAATCCCACTACTCTAGGTCTTGGACAAAGAGAATCAATTGTCAACACTGAAATTGTCATAGGACAAGGATAGGTGCATAACTAGTGCTTCTCCATAACCTCATGAGTGGCACACAGCTATAATCTCCATATTGGTATATGATTGCCCATGGTAAAAACCAAAGGGCTTTCCATGTCACCGCTTTTCAAAAATAAGGTTCCAAAATTTTTGGACCCATTGCTTTTAAGACTTGTCTTGAGGCCGTTCCTTCTCAAGTACATTGGAGATAAGTCTAAAACTGGGTGCAAAGCTATCTGACACCCTCTTTTCTTTAAGATAAAAGTGAATGACAAGTCAAATGTGAAGAAGTGGCATGCATCCAATGAAACAATTGTACCTATTTTCTTTTAAAAAACAAAGAGTTCGAATAGTTTCAATAATGATGGCTAGTATAGGATTGATGTTGCAGCACAATCGAAAAAAGTTATCTATTATCATCGCTTTAGCTTAGATTAATGTCTTCGAAAATATGACCAAAACATATATTGCCAGAGCATAGATATCTTAAGCTTTTTAGATATCAACAGTACTTGCCATTGCTTCTTTCAAACTAGCTCATGAAATGCACTCACTATTCCTTTTTGTCTTGATATGATCCTCGATCCAAGATTCTATTACCCCGAGAATTTAAGCTAATCTTTTCTTAAAAGTTAGAGTTTGCAAAACCTTACAATATATTCTATCAGTCTTAGCCCTTTCAATATTGAGTAACACAATGTATTCATCAATTATAAGGACCAAATCTTCATGATTGAAAGTGAAACATCGTTACGCTAGGTTCTAAAACTGAGATGCTGCTTGTAATAGACCAACATCTAAACGGACCTAGAGTTAAAGGGCTATATCTCTATATCTCTTAGTGAATAACTCTATCTCAATGCTGTCCCAACGGGTCCATATATGCTTTAGATCTTTGCTAATCATTTTGAGGTACCCTATCTCGACCCTTTTATGCATTATTGACAGATGCCTAAGTTTCAGGACATCCCTATCTTCATGCTATCGGTTCTCTGACCATCCTTGGACTTCCCTAAAAGGCTTCAGATCTAAAGTGGATTATTGTTCTATGGTAGATACCCCTTTATGAACACTAAATATTGTCCAATTGTCTCATAATGATGATGATAATGATGAAATAATGCATGCATCAAATAGGAAAACAAAAAGGAAACAAGTTAAATAAGGGTATATATAAAAAGTAGTAATAAAAATGCATTGTAGAAAAATTACCTTGATAATAGGCGACACAATGCCTATAGGCGAACATAATAATTGACCACAAATGGATAGCATAATAGCATGTCTAGGTTAAAATCACTTTTAGCAATGTGGCATAATACCTCGCAAGGACCAAACTAACCAATTAAGTGGTGATTTTTTTCGTCAACACTTGTGGCAAGCAAATGTTAAGCTGTTATTTAGATAGAATGACAGCTTATCTTGGTCAGATATGATTTTTTATGGGGCATTATAGCGGATAGTATTTGTTTACCATTACCCATTTATTAAGGAAGGTAAGGTAAAACATGACAACATAACCTCAAATAGTCATGAAATAAGATAGTAAACACGGGTGATAATGTCTATTATCGCCTATATAACTTATTGCATAATAGTGAAAGTAAGAAATACTTCCTTGCGTAACCCTAATCTTTAGGTTATTCTAGCAGCATTCCAATATGGTTTGACATAGTTTGGCTCACAAGATTCATTATATGATTTTAAGTGGATACCTAGATTGGTATCTGAATCATTCTTCTATCTAGTAAGGCTAGTTGAGACACCCTAATCCTTGGCCTATCGAGGCTTTAGTAGAATTGGTTTGATCTAATGGATGTATTTCCTGATGTAAATGAAGGGGGCTACTTATGAGAGACATAGGTAAGTTACACACTTAAAGGTCTTGCCATGCCTATGTGGAAGGATACTCACGAAGGCTGATGGCTCACTTCCTCCAAATAATTGGGACCATAACCTCACCATGGTGTTTGGTAGGAATCTAATGCACATGCAAGTGTATAGTGTATGTTATGACAAACAAGCAAACCTTTTGTTTTACTCCTGTATTACCATATTTGTTCGAATCAACGTTTATTCATGAATGAAATAATCTCTAAAAATCATAGAGTAAAAATAATGAAAGATAACACGTTTATGGATAAAGGTGAAAGAGGACTATAACCAACTAATGATGAATTCAGAAAAACCAAGAATCGAGTGAGATATAGCTAGTCATAGGCTTCACTCTACTCTAGTCCCTAGTGGAGTCGTTAAGGTGTCGCCACATACGCCTTTTATCTTTTCTCTACAGACGATCCAAAACGAGCATGCATGACTTAAAAGATATATAATGGTATGGTTGAACCTTTAAGTTATCCCTTTCTTAGGATTTTAATTAGGCATGATAATATGAAGGGAAGAAAGATCGTCAGATTTGGGGTAACCATAAATTTAGAGTCACCACTAACCATTTTAAGCTAGGCATGATTGGTTACCTATTGAAAACAATATCCCAAGTTACGAAACTTAAAACATTGATTTCTAGGTTTGCAAGGTCTAGAGATTGTTGGTTGGGTTTGGAGTTGGTTATGCATAGGGAAGGATTAGTACCACCAAAATGCCCAAAATCAATACTTGCTAACTATATCTCACTTTGGTTCAACCTAATCGATTTCAATTTGCCATTAGTTAGATATAATCCCCTTTAATGCATGAACGTTATGAAAATTGTAAAGCAGGGTTTTGATAGAAAATTTTATATGACATATACACCATAAAGGTATAAAGAGCATAGGGATATTTTGATGAAAGTATTTTCCAAATTAAATTTTCAAAATTTGAATATTCTATATTAGGCACTAGATAGATACCAACACGGAACATTAGCTTGTAAATTTTATTAGGAAACAATTTGTAAATATGAACGCATGATGCTTACTACAAAAAGGAAATGTATTAGTAGGTCAAAAAGGAATATAGTGATTTCATAAACTAACAATCCCAAAAAAAAAAAGAAAAGAGTGTGAAAAGGATAGACAATCAAAATGTATCTCATAATTGCCTTCATTATTGAAGAATAATCAAAATGACAATTTGGGAAAGTATTCAAGTTTAGTGGTAATTTAAAAGATAAAAAAAAAGGTTTAATAAAAAAATCTAAGATATTTAAGAGAGAGAAAATTTTTGGTTTTGAGGTAAAGTGGGGTTACATTATCCCCTTGGAGAGGTGGGGTTACAGTATCCCCAAAGATATAAATTCTTATATCTTATGAAAATAATTAGGAATCTCGAATAAATTCAAGAGATAAAATTTGAGTTTCTAGTGGAAAATGAGGTTAAAGTATCTCTTCGGAGTAGTGGTGTTGGAGCATCCCTAAGAATGAAAATTCTTGATGATTTTAGAAAATAATTAAGAATTATGAATAAATTTGAGAGAAAAAAAATTAAGTTTTTTGGTGGAAAATAGATTTGGATTATCCTCTCGGAGTGGTTGGGTTGGGAGTATCCCTAAGAATGAAAATTTTTTATATTTTAAAAGGAAATGATATTGTGAAAATAAGGAACCAAAGATTTGAATAAAATAATTTTGTTTTAAGCCTTGATCTAAGCTTAAAGGGCTTGTGTTGTAAGGGAGCCTATCAAATGCATTTCGAGAAATTTGAATGTCTCAATGATAGAGATTTGAGAGATTGGGTTTATTTTAATTCTAAAGAAAATAGGGGACAACATTGCATTATCTTTTTTCTCAAAATAATTTCGACTTCATCCAAAAGCTTGAGGAGGTCAGCAAGGTACCATTGGAAAGGTAACTTGATGAGGGCTAATATAAAAATATTTTCAAAAATAAAAAATCACGTTTTAGCTAGAATTAACTTTTGGAGTTAGGCTTATTTCAATACTAGTATATGTACAAGAAAAGGGTGTGATAAACTTTGAAAAATCAATTTAAACTTATCTAGAATCATTAAATCATAAATAATACCTGCTCCAAAAAGAATTTTGTGAACTTTTGGGGAAAATATTTAAATAATATAGAAATATCATCGGATGGGTTGAAACGGCCCAAACAAAATTCAACATGGTAGTTCAAGGGGTTCTAGATAACAAAAGTTTGAAAAATTATAATTCCTTCATCCGAAATGATCCAAGGGCAAATAAGACACCTTGGAAAGGTATTTTAATGCTCTTTATGGGAAAAATGAAAAAATTTGAGAAAATTTATTTATGGCTCAAAATTAATTTTCCAAACTCAAACTATGGTGTTGCCAAAGCAAAAACAAGGGTAATTTGAAATTTTTTGAGTTTCTTAAGGTCAACCTTGAGTTATGGACATTCGAACAATCACAACAAAGGGAAAAGAATGACATAAGTATTACAAGTTTATTCAATAATCTTATAGTAGTATGGGACAATGAAATAACCTGTTGACCATGCCCTTATGAAGATATTAAACTCAAGATGAAGGCTTAATATATATTTAACTAACAGGATTATTTTTGGTTTAAAAAGTAGTAATTTTTAAGCTTATGTTACCATGAATCTAGATCTGAAATGTTTAGTTTGTTCCTAAGATTAGAAGACCAATTTTATGAAAACATTAAATCCATGCTATTCTCCATCTATTGGAGGTACCATTAACTTAGGTTAGGGATTTTTTTTTTGAAAATCAAATTTTTATCAAACAAGCTAGCATCTTGATAGAGATGTCATGAATAAAATACAACATATACTAAATAGGGATAACGCATGCTAACACATAAAAATGACATTTTGACATGGAAAAGATGCCAAAAAATGCAAGGAGATGGCAAATAAGATGCATGGAAAAGATAATTCTATGTGTGACATCAAAAATTATGCTATGGAAGATGACATGAACATGTTAAAGCAAAAAAAAAGCATGTGGAATTTCCAACACAACATTTTTATGCCATGAGCCTCCTTAGAATGCAAGAAAATGTATGAACATACTTAACGCATGTTAGAAAGAACACTCAAACATGTGTTGAGCAAATGAAAATAGATGAAACATGGCAAGAATGTATGAATAAGGGACTTTTTTTATTACAGAATGAAGGAGAATATGTTTGGTCCACCAAGCAACATCAAGGCATTAAGAAAATTTCAAAATCCTAAAACTACCCCAACCAAGGCAGCTATAATGCATGAGAGTCCCAAAATGGTCATGGAAACATAAATGGTTCATTAAAATGATGTAAGTGCTTAGAATGAGAAATGAAATAAAGCTAGGAGAGAAAATGTACCAATAAGTTTTAAGCTTTAGCCTTTTTCTTTGACCAACAATTTTGGGCTTATCTTTTTTTTTTTTAATGTTGATAAACATGGAAATTATAAAAAGAAAAAGTTTTCTGGTAGGGTGCTGATGGAATAAAGTATTAAAAGGAAAGATGAAAGGAATAGAGGATCTTGGAAGTGTTAATGGTAGTGGTTCAGATGAACCATGGGAACAAGAAAAGGTTTTTGGTTGAGGAATAGAGGGCAATGGAATAATGTTTCAAGTTTGAGGTTGCTGGAGATTTTTTTTAGATATGGCTAAAAAAATTATCCCTTTTTTGCTGAACCAAGATTGGCTCCTTTATATAGGGGTGTTTAACTAACATTTTTGAGCTAAAAGTAAGGGTATTATGGGATTTTCCCTCATGTTTAGGAGAAAACTCCATGTACTATGCTCGTTACCCTTGTTGTCATAGGTTCAGGATATAGTTACTTGCAACTAGAGAAAAGCCAAGCTTACCTTTTGACAAACCACATATTTCATGAAAGTGTCCCTTGTTATTGGCTATCTGGGCTTTTGCTTAAATCCAAGCTAAAGCCCATAGTTGAGGCCTAGTATGAATTATAATGATTTTTTTGCAAGAAATGTGTTTGAATTAGATTTTCAAAGGCTAAAGATGGCTCAAATTAGGCAAAAATGTCTTGGTGTATTGATACATAACATTTTGTGTTGATACATAAGGCAACTTTTACCCAAGAGCAAAAATTATTTCCAATGTCGAGACTTACAGCTTTGTATTGTATCGATACTCCATGGGTTTGTATCGATACTTCTATAATGCATATTGATACATTTTGTCAAAAATTATAACTTTAGCTACTATCAAAGCCTATATTGATACAAACACACTAAGTATTAAGACCACACCTTAGGTATTATATTGATACAAACACACTAAGTATTAAGACCACACCTTAGGTATACTACATGTGAGAATTTGAATTTTGTGAAAATTTGAATTTTATGTCACATGAAAGCTTCGTATCAATATTTGGCACCAATGGGACTTATATGTACCTTAGGCTCTTTGAATACCTCATCTTGGTCACAAGTCACAACCAGTGGAAAATAGACCTGTGAATGACTTCATGACACCCTGGGTAGACCTATAAGCATTTTAGACCTTCCTAAGAAAATTTTTCGGCTAGTGCCGTGTCTCTTAATAATGCTTGGCTACATGGCACTTGGTAGTCATCACTATTTTTGTTATTTATTTTTTAAATCTATCTTATTTCAATAATGCCTTAAGATGCCAAAAATTGAGTCAAACAAAATGGGCTGTCTACACTCTTGAATGAGGTACAATTCTTAATGAAATGGCCTTGTGTCCCAGTGCAATACTAATAATAGGAATTTTGATCATGCAATTTAGAGCATAAAGGTAATCTTGCTTTCGTGAATACTAAGGCCCCTAGCTGACTTGCCAATAGATGGGGGTAAATTTTTTTGTAAGAGTAAGGAAGTGGCTCAATGTTCCCTTTATCAGGATGCTTATTGATTATTTAAAGCTCTTATATTGTTTGCATTATGGGATTATGCATTTTGAGCTATGTTTTGAACGAGATTCGATGTGAAACTCATTATCGAAACTATCCCTATAGAATGGACTAGTTATGGCATTAATGAGTAAGGGTTAAAACCTAGATTCAACATGTTTGGGAAGTACATACCTTGTGCTGAATGTGAATTCTAATCAAACCCCACATGACTTCTGCTAACAACATTCACCTTATTTTCCTTACCCTTAGTTGTTGACTTCTTAACCGAGATGATTCTCTAATGGATATCTTGCCATTTTTTATAGCATTATCGATCATTTCACCTAATATGACTATATTGGCAAAATTTTTCATGGCATTTCCTATCAACTTTTCATAGTAGGGAGCTTGCAAAGTGCTGATAAAAGTGATCATCATCTCTTTCTCGATCAAAGGAAGGTGAACTTGAGCTGTTTCCTCTCTCCACTTCTGAGCATATTGCCTCAAGTTTAGCAATTTCTTTTCCATGTTCATAAGGGAAAGACGATCTGAGGCCTAGTTGAACATGTGCTTACATTAATCAAAGAAGGTATAAGCCAAATCTACCTATGTTTGAGTTTTTACAGGATCAAGCCCCACATACCATTAGATAGCTACCCCAATTAGACTATTATGAAAATAATGAATCAATAGCTTTTTATTATCTTTATACATAACCATTTTACGATAGTACATGTGAATGTGAGTAGTAGGGTAAGTAGCCCTATTGTACTTTTCAAAATTTGGCTTTGAATTTAGGTAGGATGATAAGATTGGAAACTAGCCTTAAAGATTTTGCATCCATAATCCCAAATCTATCATTTTCTTAAATAGCATGAAGATGTTTTTCTAGTGATTGATACTTGTTTAAGTTTTCATCATTTTTCGAGGACCTCTTTGTTTTTTCATGTTCCATTTGCTCATTGAGATCTAGGACTATAGGCTTTGCTAGTAAAGGCCTACATCTTTAAACCCTTGAACTAGATAGGATGCTACTGCAAGGTTAATGTAAATGATGGTTGAGTTGATGGAATATTTACTATCGAGGAGCATTGGTGGCTTTAGTACCATTGCTCAAGTTGCTCCCGAGATTAGTTGGTTTTTTTTTTTTTGCATTGACTGTGCTTGTTTGCCCTTTTTCCTTCAAAACCTCAAACAATAGTTTAGTTAATTCCATAATCTGAGCTTAGAGTTTTTCATTCTTACAGAGTGATTACTCTTAAAACTTCTTATACATGAGTTCAAGTCTTTCAATGCAGGTTTGGTGATCATTTTTCATCACTTTTTGATGATTGCGAGTGTTATACTAATGATGAACTGTAGGTTCCATGTTAGAGCACCTTCACTTTAGATTATTATCATATTAGACTTTATGTATTATAAGTATGTTTGATGAGATGAAGATGGGTATGAAATTAAGTGACAAATAACATGAATGCATAAAGTAGTAAAAGAATTAGATTATTCATGCAAATGCAAAAAGGACAACTAGACTAGGGAATAGTTTCACCAATAACATCTTTCATTAAAGCAACAAATTATCCTGATTACACATAGTTCCATTTGAAAATGCCAACACCATCACATTGCTTGATCACATGTTCCAGGACATATAACAATTTTTGTTCATGGGCTCTGATAGGCAAGATGTCATCTGTGAAGGATAGGACTATGTCTATCATGCTTTTAACCTCCAACTAGGCTACCTAAATTAGTTTAGTGAGATGACGATGATGGTCTTGATAATTTTGGCATGCCATATAAACCATTTATAGCCATTCTCGCTCTCGATGTTTGGAGGCTCTCACTAATTCATCAACCTAGCCTTGGTAAGCTTAGAAAAATGCTTTAAATCTTGAATTCAGAGCATCAGAATCTCATTCTCAACCTAATTTCCTTTTAAATCTTAGATTTGAGCTTTCAGCCGTGCATTCTTCCTTTGATAAATTAATGCACAAGCATAGGTTTTAACAAGCTTTTCCCTATCAACCCTGGGCTTTTCTTTCCATTAATGTAATTTTTTCTTGAGGGTGAAAATTTTTGCCTTTCACTTAATTGGAAACTTACTACTAAAGAATTAAGAATTGCTTGTTTTGCTAAGGCCACATAGTTTTTTCTTGAACTCTTGAGATCTTACTTGAGGTCATTTTCTTCTTCGATAGTCCTGTTCATCTCACCATCCTGATAGTAGAGGTCCATCTCTAATTGACTCTTTTCTTCCTTTAAGTGACTAATTTCCTTAGCGAATGTCACCTTTTTTTGTTCAATCTTATGCTTAAGCAACTTGATTTTAGAGGGAAATTCTTCAACTAATACTTATGATGTTTCAAACACAGACAAAGTGACTAACAAGCAAAATGCCAAAAAGTGGTATGCACCAAATAAAGCATACGCATTTCCTTGCATAGACCGAGAGTTTGAATGATTTCAGCAATGATGGTCAATTTGAGATTGATGTTACAACATAATCAAGAAAAGAGACCTGCTACTGCAGCTTCAAGATAGGCCAATGTCTTTGAATATATGACCAAATATATATCGCTAGAGCCCAAATATCTAGGACTTTTTAAATATCAATGGTACTCACAATTTTTTCTTTCAAATTGGCCCATGAGATGCACTCATTGTTCCATTTCATCTTGAGATGATCCTCAATCTAAGATTTTGTTGCCCTAAGAATCTGAACTAATCTTTTTTTGAAAGTTGGAAGGTGCAAAGCCTTACAATATATTTTATTAGTCTTAGGCTTGTCAATATTGAGTAACATAATGTATTCATCAATTGTGGGGACCAAATCTTCATGATTGAAAGTGAAACATTGATATGCTAGGTTTCAAAACTGAGATGTTGCCTGAAACAGACCCATATCCAAATGCACTTGGAGTAAAAAGGCTACATCTCTGTATCTTTTAGTGAATAACTTCAGATCTTACCAATCACTCTAATGATACCCTACCTTGAGCCTGTTATGCATTGTTGAAACATATCTGGGTTTTAGGAAGTCCCTATCTTCACACTGTTAGCTCTCTGGCAATGCTCAAACTTCCTAAAAGGCTTTAGATCTGAAGACGATTATTGCTTCATGATAGACACCCCTTGCTAAACACTGAACCATTGGCCAATTATCCCATGATGATGATGATTATGATGAAATAATGCATGCATCAAACAAAACAAGGAAAAGGAAACAAGTTAGCGACCACACGAGGTAATAACCATAAAAAAAAGGTTGTCGCAACGGGGACTGGATACAAATCCTAACTAGCCCGAGTTAAAATAGTGAATGTATCCATTGTTTCTATATAACTATATATATAATTATTTTCTTTATTTTAAGGACCTATATCATGATTATTATACTTTTTTTTTCATATTTGGGGACTAAGTTGTTAAGATGAATTGCTTACCTAACTTCTCTAAATAGTCGTTATGAAATGATCATTTTTTTAGTCGCGACCAATTTGTTTTGGCCAGGTGAGATTGGACAGCTACTGGAGTTTATATTTTAAGGATTACGAAACCCATAAAAATAAACTCCAAGGTCTACATTCATACCAGAGATCGCTTGAAATGGTCCAGGACTCGATTACAATCATAACTAAGGATCGATCTCCTCGTGATCCCCGACAATAGATACCTTATTAATCATGCGATTTCAATATTCGATATGTAATTATAATTCCAGTAATATTTTATTAAGCAAATTTATTATGCCAAGGAAAGTTATGTTTTATTACATTTTGAAATCACAAAATTATTCGTATTCTCTCAAAGAACCAAGTGGACACGAATTTGCTATTTAATCCCTTTGGAGAAGCATGCAAAATACGAAAGGTTTTATTTTGTTTTTTTAAATAAAAAAATGTGACTTCCTATTTAAAAAGGGTATCTCGTTAAAATAATCCGTAAAATTTCTCATATATTTTGGTAGGAATCCTACATATTAATTTAATATGGAGACATTGCTTTATTTATAAAAATAATTTTGTTATTAAAAATACTAACTCTATGACCTAGAAATGATCAAATATGATGAACTTAGTCTTAATATGTAATTTTAACATGAAAGTATCATAGTACTCATATAGGATATGGTTCTAATGCAAAATTATGAAAATACCCTAGAGTATACCTTCTGCATGAAATTATATTGGTGACCCTTAAAGGACTCGAAAATGATTGAAAAAGGGTGAACCTATCTTAAATATGTATTTTAGGCCTGAAAGCATCCTAATGCTTATCTAAGACTAGACTCAAAAAAGAATTAAAAAATGCCCTTAGGGTATACCTTCGACATGAAAGTATCTTGTTAACCTTAATGGACCTTAAAATGATCTAGAAAGGCTAAACTAATTCTAAAAATTCACCTTAAGCATAAAAGCATCCCGGTGAAAAAATTAACAAAATGCCCTTAAAGTATACCTTCAACCTGATGTATCATGGTAACCCTACTAGATCTTAAAATGATCTAGGAAGGCTAAACTAATCCTAAAAATTCACCTTCGGCATAAAATCATCCCGATGAGCAAAATTACCAAAATGCCTTTAGGGTATACCTTCGACATGAAAGTATTTCGATAACCCTAACAGACCTTAAAATGACCTTAGAAGGCTAAACCAATAAAATATTCACCTTTGGCATAAAAGAATCTCAATGAGCAAAATTACCAAATACTTCTAGGGTATACCTTCGACATTCTAGTATCCCAATAACCCTAATAGACCTTAAAATAACCTTAGAAGGCTAAACCGATCCTAAAATATTCACCTTTGGCATAAAAGCATCTCCAATGAGCAAAAATACCCAAATGCCCCTAAGGAATACCTTTGATGTTAAAGTATATCGATAACCCTAATGGACCTTAAAATGCACTTGGAAGGCTAAACTGATCCTAAATATTCACCTTTACTGTAAAAGTGTCGCAATGAGCAAAATTACCAAAATGGCTTTAGGGTAAACCTTCGACGTAAGTATCTCGATAACCCTAACTAACCTTAAAATGACCTTTGAATGCTAAACCAATCCCAAAATATTCACCTTTGGCGTAAAAGCATCTCGATGACTAAAATTACAAAAATTTTCCTAGGGTATACCTTTAACATAAAAGTATCTTAGTAACCTAGTTGACCTTTAAATCACCTTGGAAGGCTAAACCCATCTTAAATATTCACCTTTGGTGTAAAAGCATCCTGATGAAAAAATTACTAAGATGCCCCTAAGGTTTGCCTTTGACATGAAAGTATTTCGGTAACCTTAATGGACCTTAAAATGAACTTGGAAGGCTAAACCAATCCTAAATATTCACCTTTGGCGTAAAAGCATCCTAATGAGCAAAATTACCAAAACGCCTTTAGAGTATACCTTTGATGTGAAAGTATTTTAATAATCCTAGCGAACCTTAAAATGACCTTAGAATACTAAACCAATCCTAAAATGTTCATTTTGGCGTAAAAGCCTTCGATGAGCAAAATTACTAAAATTCCCCTAGGGCATACCTTCAACATGAAAGTATCTCGATAACCTTAATAGACCTCAAAATGACCTTAGAAGGCTAAACCAATCTTAAAATATTCACCTTTGGCATAAAAGTATCTCAATAAGCAAAATTACCAAAATGCCTCTATGGTATACCTTCAATGTAAAAGTACCCCAAAAACCCTAATGGACATTCAAATGACCTTGCAAGGCAAAACCAATCCTAAAATATTCACTTTTATCGTAAAAACATCTCGAGCAAAATTACCAAAATGCTCTTAGGGTATACCTTTGACATGAAAGTATCCTGATAACCTTAACAGACCTTAAAATGACCTTGGAAGGCTAAAGCAATCCTAAAATATTCACCTTTACCATAAAAGCATCTCGATAAACAAAATTACCAAAATACCCCTATGGTATACCTTTGGTATGAAAGTATCTCGGTAGCTCTAAAAGACCTTAAAATGACCTTACAAGGCTAAACCAACCCTAAAAGATTCACTTTTACCATAAAAGCATCTTGGTGAGTAAAATTACCAAATGCACCTAAGGCATACTTTTGATGTGAAAGTATCCTGGTAACCCTAATGGACCTTAAAATGACCCTAAAAGGCTAAACCAATCCTAAAATATTCACCTTTGTCATAAAATCATCTCAAGCAAAATTATTAAGATACCTTTAGGGAGTACCTTCGATGTAAAAGTATCCCGGTAGCCTTAAAGGACCTTAAAATGATCCTGCAAGGCTAAACCAGTCCTAAAATATCGACCTTTGTCGTAAAAGCATCTTGATAAGTAAAATTCCCAAAATGCCCCTAAGGTATACCTTTGACGTACAAATATCTCGGTAACCCTTATGGACCTTAAAATAAACTAGGAAAATTAAACCAATCCTAAAATGTTCACCTTTAGTGTAAAAGAGTAAAATTCCCAAAATGCCCCATAGGGTATATTTTTGACGTAAAAAATTTCGGTAACCCTAATGGACCTTAAAATGAACTTGGAAAACTAAACCAACCCTAAAATGTTGCGTAAAAGCATCCTAATAAAAAATTACCAAAATACCCTTAGCCAAACATCACAACAAATCATCAAACCGACAAAGAATTACCAAAAAAAGGTGGCAAAATGTGTACAATGGTTTGGCCAAACACTTTTAGCCATAAAGCATAATTTTTCATTTTTTTAACTTAGTCCCTAAAATTGCTTAAATGGCAAAATGACCCCATAAAGAGTTAAAAATGCCTGTGTCATGTTTGTAAACACACAACATCAATTTCCATACATCCATGAAGTTCTTGGCCAAGCAAGAATGGTTCTTAAAAATTATTCAATGTTTTACAATTTAGTCCCTATGTTTATTAATATTGCAAAATGGCCTAAAAATTAAAAAAACATAAAATTATCCCAAAAGCAGGCACAAAATCATCGTAAAAAATTCCAATCAAATTTGGCAAAAGTGGAAATCATGAAATATATGCATACATTGATATA
Organism: Adansonia gregorii; assembly: GCA_038382025.1. Lineage (NCBI taxonomy): Eukaryota > Viridiplantae > Streptophyta > Magnoliopsida > Malvales > Malvaceae > Adansonia > Adansonia gregorii. The sequence continues at coordinate 38,828 of JBBYHO010323922.1, read as the reverse complement.
AAAAAGCATGAAAACAAGCATAAATAATTATTGTTCAGCTTAAATAAAAGTAAAATAATAAAATAAGTATACTAATATACTAATCAATATATCAATCATCAAAACAACATAAAAATAATTAAAACACCAACATAAACACAACAAAACCAAAATCATAACAACAAGAATAATATTCCATATAAAAAAGCACAACAAATACAAAAAAAAATCTATGGTATCATGTTTAGCCTTTCAACATGGATGAAAATCTAGGAGCCTTAATATGATTTTGACACATAAAAATGAAGAATAAAGAGTAAAAATTAACCCAAAAAAAGGAAAAAAGAAATTTGGTAAAAACATTTACCTTGAAAGCTTGAAAAAAATGAGAAAATTTTAGTAATTTAATTGATTTTCAAGGTTTTTGGCTTATGAGAGCCATTAACCTTTCATGAAGACTTTCTTTCTTTGTTTTCTAGAGAGATGATTGGCCAAAAAATGGTGAAGAAACCTTTTGCCATTGGCTTTCCTACAATTTCTAGGAAACTTTTTTTTTTTTTTTTACTTTTTTACTAACTTTTAATTTGATTTTTTTGATTGATTTGATTTATTTTTGAATTTCATTTAAATTAATTATTTTTATCTTTTAGTGGATGATGTTATGCATGACATCATCAAAGTTTAGAGAATTTTAGAAGATATTTATATAATCTGTAAAATTATAATATAAAAATTAATTAGAATAATTAAATTATAAAAATTAAAAATTATGAATTTGGAACAAAATTTTATATGATTAATTTAATTTAATCTAATAATAAAACAATTTTTTTATTTATAGAAAAAATAAAAAAAGTGACAAACTCGTAAAATTTATGAGAAAAAACCCATACTAGAAAAAATTATTTTATGTAGAAAAATGAAAAACTCATAAAATAAATTAAAATTTTCAAAACTTTTTAAAAATGAAAAACAGATTTAATATGACTTAAACAATAATATTTGAAGAATTTTAAAAATTATAAACTCAAAAAAATCTTACCGAAAAATTTACGAGTAGAAAACTTCATGTCTTGGTAACAGAGAAAATTCTAAAATAAATTTTTTAAAACTTTTTTAATACAAATTAAATAATAATATTTAAAGAAATTTAAAAATTATTAACTCAAAAAAATCTCATTGAAAAAATTTACAATGTATAAAACCTATATCTCGGTAACAAAAAGATTTTAAAACTCATAAAATAAATTGAATTTTTTAAAACTGATTTAATATGGATTGAATAATAATATTTAAAGAATTTCAAAAATTATAAACTAAGAAAAATCTTGCAAAAAACTTATAGAGTAAAAAAAAACTTCATATTTTGAAAATAGAGGATTTAAAAAAAATGCAAAACTGATAAAACTAAAAGGGATTTTCCTAAACTGATTTAATATGAATTAAATAATAATATTTAAAATATTTTTTTAAATTATAAACTAAGGAAAATATTTTCAAAAAAAATTACATAGTAAAAAACTTTGTATTTTGGAAACGAAAAAAATGTAAAACTTATAAAATAAAATGAATTTAAAAATGATTTAATGTAATTAAGTGCAAAATTTTTAAAGAATTTTGAAGTTGAAAATTTCAAAAAATTCAGCTATAAAATTTTACAGATAAAGGAAAGCTTAATTTTAGAAGCGAGAAATTTTCAAAGAATACATTAAAACTTATATAAAATGAATTGAATAAGATATATTACTCAAAATATTAATTTACAATGTGGTAAAGATGAAAATCCAAAATTCTAAATTCTAAATAATTTTATCTAAAAAAATTTCATGACTATGATACTCATGGTACTTTAAAAATTTCAAAATTAATTACTAAAATTGGCAACTTATCATCTTATGATATAAAATGCCAATATGAATTTTTTTGAATATTTATGATTTTTTAAGGTAAGTATCAATATAAATACTATAATGATATCAATAAAAATATATGACAATCAATCTCTCCAAATTTATGAAAAATTCTTGAAAATTTCTCAAAAATAAAAAATTTGACCTTGATAATATCTGCAAATGTAGATTTTTAAAATTTTGACAAGAAAATATTAAAAATATTTTTTTCTTAAATATTCATCTTGTATATCCAAAATTGGAGATCAAAATATGACTTTTTTGTCATGTGAACTTATGGTTATTTAAATTATGACAAAAAATTCTTGAAAATGTCTTGTTCATCTGAAACAAATTGTTCTTAATGAGGATATCCATTAAGTTCTTGATCTTGGATATTCAAGATTATTGAAAAAAAGACTTGGATGAAATTAGATGTCTACTGCTGTCCCTTTTTTACCATTGCTGAGAAACATGAGCAGGGTAAAGACCAAATGGACATAATTTCGTTCGAGTTGTTAAGCTTTGAAAAATAAACTAAACTAAAAATGAAAACAAAAAGTAATTAGCCGTAAGGAGAAATCTTAAATTAAACGGTGACCAGGGCAAGATCTAAGTCATAAGGAGTTGACTAGGATAAAGCCAAACTGGTCAACAAACGAGAGGGTTAATTGGGAAAACCATAAAGTCATCAGAAGTAAAGGGGTTAAATGATGCAAGACCTACAAGTTAACATCAGTAAGAAATTGACTGAGGTAAAATCTATAAATCACAAATAAAAGGGGTTGACCAAGATAAAATCTATAAGTCAACATCGATAAAAGGTTGACTAGGATAAAATTGGTAAGTCAATATAGCTAAAAGGTTTACTGAGATGAAGTTGACAAGTCAACATAGATGAAAGATTGACTGGGATAAAAACGACAAAGTCAACAAAGATAAAGGATTGACCGAGACAAAACCAACAAGTTAACAAACAAAATGGTTGACAAGGATAAAACCAACAAGTCAATGAGTAAAATTCTAACCGAGATAAAATCGACAAAATCAAGAAAGATAAAAAGGTTGACAGGGATAAAATCAACAATCAACAAAGATAAAATTTTAACAAGGATAAAATTGACAAAGTTAGCAAAGATAAAATGTTAACTTGGACAAAGCAATAAGTCAACAAACAAAAAGGTTGACCGAGATAAAACCAAAAGGTTAATGAGTAAAAAGGTTAACTAGGACAAAGCCAACAAGCCAACAAAGAGAAAAAGGTTGATTAGGTCAAAGTTGGCAAGTCAACAGGGATAAAAGGTTGACAAGGACAAAGTCAATAAGGAGAAAATGTTGACAGGGACAAAGCTAACAAGTCAACAGTGATAAAAAATTGACTGGGATAAAACCGACAAGTCAATAGAGATAAAATGGTTGACCTGGACAAAGCTAAAAAGTCAACAAGGATAAAGTCAACAAGCAAACAAAGATAAAAAGGTTGACTGGGACAAAGCTGACAAGTCAACATAACTAAGAGGTAGGTGTAACATTTAAGACCTGATCAATTATCAGGATGAAGCACTTAAGGAACTTAAATCCTACTCTACCTACCTTGCCATACGATTGCATGAAGGGGTGATAAAAACTCTTTTAAATGCTTCGAATATTGTCATCGAAGTATTAAAAACATAGTTTTGGATGCTTCAAATATCTTTATTGAAGCTTTAAACATATTTTCCTTGATAAAAACTTTTGAATGCTTCGTTATCGATGTTGCTTCAAAGCCTTCTTCACATACCTTACCATAGGATGATGTGAGAAGGTGGTAGATTTCTTTATAGAATAGTTCAATCTTTCCTAAAAAATCATCAAATATTAAATATTAAATTAGTTTTCATTGATTTAGTGATATAACTTTTACAATTGGGTAAATACCTACTTAAGGCATATTTGTTTACTTCTATGAAATCATGAAAAGCATCATATTTCATTAAAATTCTAAGATTTATGGAATGAGATTAGCTTTTTATTTTGACCTTGGGAAAAAATTGATCAAAATATATGAAAATTCTAAAACAATTTTAACCATGGATTTTTCAATATCAAGGATAATGGTTATGTTATCTTCATCATGATGTTAAAACTTTTTTGTAATGGATGATCACCATTCGAGACTTCTTTGAATAAGATGAAGAAATAAATTTAAAGGCACAAACGGGGTGGCACTACTAAAATTTGTCTTGAAGAAATTGATATGAAAAATTTGACTTTTACTAAGACTAATTTCAAATGGATGTTCGTTTAAAGAATTCCTTGAAAGACAAACAATCAAGTTATAACATCTTTTTAATTTTCAAATACAATAGCCTGGCAGTTGATAGACTAATGCTAGTAAACATCAAGTTTCAAAGGATTGATTTTGGTAAACATTAATTCTCAAGGTTAGGTACAAAGTTTCAAAAGGTTACTTGGAAAGGAATTAATGTCAAGGCATTTGACTCAACCTTTTTGTTGAAGTCATGAAATTTTTAAAGGTTTAGGGTCATTTTTGAATTAGGATGATGGGTTCTCTCTGATTGGTGACTATCTTTGTTGATTTAGGAGCAATTCTTACGCTTTTAAGCCAGCCTCATCATATTATTAAAGACTAAAAAATCATTCAAAAAGATGAAATTTTAAAGAGCATCTTAAGAAAAGCCTAACAGCCCCGATAGCTATGTCTGATCAAAATAGACTTTGTTAGGTATGTAATGTAAGACATGGTTTAAGGTTTGAAAGAAAAGGATAAACATGCCCAAATAAAAGTGTTTAAGGGTAATTGAATCAAGGACCAGCTCTTTTCAGAAAGAGTTGATTTGGGCATGTCTTTCAAGATGAATAAATATTTTTTCTTCAGCAACTTTTGTTTTTTTTTCATTTTTCTTTATTTCTTTTATTTTTTTCTTCAAAACTTTCATCGTTCTTTATTCTGAAAGAACTTGAAATTTTCTTCATTCTTCACTAAGAATATTTGAACTTGAAATTTAAACTTTCTTCTTTCTTTAAAATTTACTTCATGATGTCTGATTTGTTCCTCTTATAGCTTTAAAACAGAATTTGCCCTTTCTAATCTTGAAGCTTTGCTTCACTTGCCCCCAGTGTAAATGGTAATCCTTGATTAGGGTTTAGAGAAAGAAAATAAACAATCAAGCTCAAAGGGGATTGCAAAGGGAACGATTTTCTATATTTCAGAAAAGATAGAGAAAGAAGGCCATTTTTCATTTCAAACATAGCCATTTGAACTGGTCAAGCATTTCATTTGGAAAAAAAAATTATTTTTTTTCAAAATCATTTTGAATACTTTAACAGCATGATGCTACATTCAATAAAGGCTTAAGATATGCCCTTTAATAGGATTGGCTTCATAGCCACCACTGACTTGGTTGAGCCTCTAAGAAAGAAAATCAGATTGGCTTAGAAAAGGTCTTAGATCTTATATCTTATGTATAAAAAAATTGGTTTGAAAGGTTCTGTTCAAAAAGAAAAGGGATTTTGGCTTATGTTCACTCTCATTCTTCCTGAATTGAGGATTTGGAAGAGTGCTATGAAAATTATTGCAAAAGATTATGAAAATAAGGGAAATCTCAAAATTACTACCATTATTTTAACACATGTCAAACTACCGATATCTGAATCTTTTAGGAGCATAACCTATCTATTTGACCTTCAAGGAATCCATAGAAAAGAACATTTGGGTGTGAAAAGTCTGTAGTGTTGAAATGTCTATAGCTGAATGTTTGGGAGAATTATATATGTAGAAGTGAAGTAAAGCTCAAACTAATGGTGATCACCTACCAAAGAAAAAATTTTCCAAAATGTTCTTATTATCCTAAATACTGGAAATCATTATACACACAAAATTCATGGTTAGTGAACTATGCATACTATTTACAAATCAAATTTCATTTCATAGGAAATGTGCAAAATTTTGAAGTTGAGATAAAAATTGCCCCTGATGGCATACTACCAAAAGGTCGATGACCTTTAGACCAATCATCTTCAAATTTTGCTAAATTGACATCCTTGAGGGCCGAGTTGTAAATTAGGTAATAAAACATCAAAAGGTGTATCAACTTTAAGTTCTCAAACTTGAAAATTCCACAAGATGCATGGTTATTTCTTGTCATCTCAATCATGCCATGAGCACAACTATTATATGAGACTTGATTCTTTAGTAGATCCTTTAGTAGAAAAGATTAATCCAATCTATTTCCTTACTTAATTTATAAAAATAATTTTATTATTAAAAATATGGACTCTATGACCTAGACATGACCTAATATGATGGACTTATTCTTAATATGTATTTTTAATGTTAAAGTATCGTACTACTTATATAGGATATGGTTCTAATGTAAAATTATGAAAATACCTCTAGAGTATACCTTCTACATAAAATTATCTCGGTAATCCTTAAAAGACTAAAAAATAATTGAAAAAAGGTGAACCTATCCTAAATATGCAATTTAGGCCTAAAAGCATCCTAATACTTATCTAAAACTAGACTCAAAAAAATTACGAAACTACCCTTAGAGTACACCTTCGACATAAAAGTATCTCATTAACCCTAATGGACCTTAAAATGATCTAGAAAGGTTAAACTAATCCTAAAAATTCACCTTCAGCATAAAAGTATCCCCGTAAAAAAATTATCAAAATGCTCCTAGGGTATACCTTCAATATGAAAGTATCCCGCTAACGCTAATAGATCTTAAAATGATCAAGGAACGCTAAGCTAATCCTAAAAGTTTACCTTCGCATAACAGTATCCCTACAAAAAAAATTACCAAAATGCCTCTAAGGTATACCTTCATCATGAAAGTATCCCAGTAACCCTAATGGACCTTCAAATGACCTTGGAAGACTAAACCCATCCTGAATATTCACTTTTGGCATAAAACCATCATCATGAGTAAAATTACCAAAATACTTCTAAGGTATACCTTTGACATGAAAGTATTTTAGTAACCCTATGGACCTTAAAATAACCTTGGAAGGCTAAACCAACCCTAAATATTCACTTTTGACGTGAAAGTATTCTAGTGAGTGAAATTACCAAAATGTCTCTAAGGTATACCTTTGACGTGAAAGTATCTTGGTAACCTTAGTGGACCTTAAAATGAACTTGAAAAACTAAACCAATCCTAAATATTCACCTTTGGCGTAAAAGCATCACGATGAGCAAAATGACCAAAGTGCCTTTAGGGTATACCTTCGACATGAAAGTATCCCAATAACCTTAACGAACCACAAAATGACCTTAGAAGACTAAATCAATCCTAAAATATTCACCTTTAGCGTGAAAGCATCTCAATGAACAAAATTATCAAAATACCCTTAGGGTATACCCTCAACATAAAAGTATCTCAATAACACTAACGAACCTTAAAATAACCCTAAAAGGCTAAACTAATCCTAAAATATTCACCCTTGCTGTCAAAGCATCTCAATGAGCAAAATTACCAAAATGCCTTTAGTGTATACTTTCGACATGAAAGTATCTCGGTAACCCTAACGGACCTTAAATTGACCTTGCAATGCTAAACCAATCCTAAAATATTCACCTTTATTGTAAAAGCATCTTGGTGAGCAATATTATTGAAATGCCCTTAGTGTATACCTTCGATGTGAAAGTATCATGCCCCTAGTGTATACCTTCGATGTGAAAGTATCTCAGTAATGCTAATAGACCTTAAAGTGAACTTGGAAAACTAAACCAATCCTAAAATGTTCACCTCTGGCGTAAAAACACCTTAGTGAGCAAAATTACCAAAATACCTTTAAGGTATACCTTCGGCATGAAAGTATCTCGGTAACCTTAATAAACCTTAAAATGACCCTGCAAGCTAAGCCAATCCTAAAATATTAACCTTTGTCATAAAAGCATTTCGATGAGCAAAATTACTAAAATGCCCTTAGGGTATACCTTCGATGTGAAAGTATCTTAGTAATGCTAACCGACCTTAAAGTGAACTTCGAAAACTAAAGCAATCCTAAAATGTTCACCTTTGGCATAAAAGCACCTTAGTGAGCAAAATTACCAAAATGCCCTTAGGGTGTACCTTCGACATAACAGTATCCCGGTAACTTTAATGCACCTTAAAATGACCTAAAATGATAAAAAAAATAGATGAATTTAGTCAAAATGGAAAATCTAAAAGTTCAAGTTTGACTTAAAATGCAAAATATGCAATCAAGATTTTAAACTTTCGAAAATTACATTTCATATCCTTCGGAAGATGAACAAATACAAAAAAGTTTTGAAAATTTTTTATATCCTTATGGAAGGCCACAAAAATAATAAAAATCCTTAAACCTAGTAAAATGTCCATTTTACCCCTTAAAAATGAAATTTGCTATTTAGTCCCTAAGCGTTATAAAATTTTCATTTCAGTTTCTAGATAATAAAATAACTTGAGACAAATCATAAAAATCACATGCGAACATATATGAAAAATATAGCACAATACGAACAAAGATTAGGCCAAACACTTTGGCCTTTAAAAAGTATATTTTTAAATTTACAAAATACCCTTAAACTTTGTAAAATTATATTTTGACCCACATATAATAAAATATCACAAAACATCATAACAAATCATCAAACTAGCAAAGAATCACCAAAAAAACATGGTAGAAATGTTTACAAAGGTTTGGCCAAACACTTTTAGCGATAAAGCATAATTTTTCATTTTTTTTGCAACTTAGTCCTTAAAATTCCTAAAATTGCAAAATGACCCCCTAAAGTGTTAAAAATGCCTAAATCATGTTTGTAAGCACACAAAATCAATTTCCATACAGCCATGAAGTCTCAACCAAGCAAGAATGGCTCTTAAAAATTATTCAATGTTTTACAATTTAGTCCCTATGTTTATTAGTATTGCAAAATGGCCTAAAAATAAAAAAAACCATAAAATTATCCAAAAAAAATGCACAAAATCATTATAAAAAATTCCCATTAGATTTGGCCAAAGTGGAAATCATGAAATATATGCATGCATTGATATAAAAAAAGCATGAAAACAACCATAAATAATTATTATTAAACTTAAATAAAAGTAAAATCATAAAATAAATATACTAATATACTAATCATCATATTAATCATCAAAATAACATAAAAAAATTAAAACATCAACATAAATGCAACAAAACCAAAATCATAACAACAAGAATAATATTCTATGCAGAAAAAAGCAAGATTTAACAAAAAAAATCACAATAAATACAAAAAAAAAATTCTATGTTATCATGTTTAGCCTTTCAACATGGATGAAAATCCATGAGCATTAACATGATTTTGTCTCACAAAAATGAAGAATGAAGAGTAAAAATATACCCAATTGGTAAAAAAAAATTTTACTTTGAAAGCTTGAAAAACATGAGAAAATTTAAGTAATTTAATTGATATTTAAGGTTTTTGGCTTATGAGAGCCATTAACCTCTCATAAAGGCTTTCTCCCTTCATTTTCTAAAGAGAGGATCAGCCAAGAAATGGTGAAGAAATCTTTTGCTCTTGGCTTTCCTAGAGTTTCTGGGAAACTTTCTTGTTTTAAACAAAAATTTATTAACTTTTGATCTAATTTTTTTATTGATTTGATTTGTTTTTGATGGATTTCATTTAAATTAATTGTTTTTTTATTTTAATGGATGATTTTATGCATGACATCAACAAAGTCTAGAGAATTTTAGAAGATATTTATATAATCTGTAAAATTATACTGTAAAACTTAATTACAATAATTAAATTATAAAAATGATAAATTATAAATTTGAAACAAAATTTCATTTAATTAATTTAATTTAATATAATAATAAAATAATTTTTTAACTTATAGAAAAAATATTAAAAGTGACAACCTCAAAAAATCTTACGAGAAAAAACCCTTACCGATTATTTTATGTAAAAAAAATAAAAAACTCATAAAATAAATTAAATTTTCAAAAACTGATTTAATATGATTTAAAAATAATATTTGAAGAATTTTAAAAGTTTTAAACTGAGAAAAATATTATCGAAAAAATTTACGAGTAGAAAACTTCATGTCTTGGTAATAGAGAAAATTCTAAAACTTATAAAATAAAATGAATTTTTCAAAACTATTTTAATATGAATTAAATAATATTATTTTAACAAATTTAAAAATTAGAAACTCAAAAAAAATCTCACTAAGAAAATTTATGGAGTATACAACTCGTATCTCAGTAAAAAAAATTTTAAAACTCATATAATAAATTAAAATTTTTAAAACTGATTTAATATGGATTGAATAATAATATTTAAAGAATTTAAAAAATTATAAACTAAAAAAAATCTTCCCAAAAACTTATGGAGTAAGAAAAACTTCATATTTGGAAAACAAAGGAATTTCAAAAGAAAAATGTAAAACTAATAAAAATAAAAGAAATTTTTTGAAACTGATTTAATATGAATTAAATAATAATATTTGAAGCATTTCTTTTAAATTGTAAATGAAGAAAAATTTTCTTGAAAAAAATATACGAAGTAAAAAATTTCGTATTTTGGAAAAGAAAAAATGTAAAACTTATAAAATAAAATGAATTAAAAATGATTTAATGGTAATTAAATGCAAAACTTTTAAAGAATTTTGAAGTTGAAAACTTGAGAAAATTCTGCCATAACATTTTACAAATACAAGAAAACTCGTATTTCAAAACTAAGAAAATTTCAAAGAATGCATTAAAATTTGTATAAAATGAATTGAATAAGATATATTACTCAAAATATTAATTTACAAAATGGTAATGACGAAAATCCAAAATTCAAAATTCAAAACAATTTTATCTAAAAAAATTTCATGAGTATGGTACTCGTGGTACTATAAAAAATTCAAAATTAATTAGTAAAATGGGCAACTTGACATCTTGGATTTTTCGAAGTAAGTATCGGCATAAATACTATAATGATATCAGTAAAAATATAGGATATTCAATCTCCCTAAATTTATGAAAAAATCTTGAAATTTTCTTAAAATGAAAATTTTGACTGTGATGATATTTGCAAAAGTAGATTTTCAAAATTTTGACAAGAAAATATTAAAAATAATTTTTTTCTTAAATATTCGTCTTGTATATCCAAATTAGAGATCAAAATATGACTTTTTTTGTCACGTGAACTTATGACTATTTAAATTATGAATAAAAAAGGTTCTGAAAATGTCTTATTCATCTTTAAAAAATCATTCTCAATTAGGATGGCTATTAAGTTCTTGATCTCGAATATTCAGGATTATTGGAAAAGAGACCTGGACGAATTTAGGTGTCAAAAAGGTATATATAAAAAAAACAAAAATACATCACCAAAATGGCCTCGACAATAAGCAGTATGATGCTTAAGGGTGAATGCAACAACAGACAGTGTAACGGCATGTCTAAGTTGGAATTACCCTTATAAGGTGGCATGATACCCCGTAAAAACTAGACTGACCAATTAAGTGGTGCTGTTTGTTCGTCAACACCTATGACAGGCAGATGTTAAGCCATCATTTAGATAGCATGATAACTTATTTCTGTCAGATATAATTTTTTATGCGACATTATTGGTGATGACATTCGTTTCTTATCGCCCATTTGTTAATGAAGATTAGGCATAGAACACTATAGTATACCCTAAAATAATCATGAAAAAAAACAAATACTGGCAATAATGTTTATTATTGCCCGCATAATATGGTGTATAAGAGTAAAGGTACAAAGTGTTTCCTCAAATAATCCTATTCTTTTGATTATTCTAATAGCATTTGGTATGGTTTGACATAGTTTGTCTCATAAGGTTCACTATATGGGTTTAAGTGGATGCCTAGGTTGGTATCCAAATTGATCCTCTACCCAGTAACGACAGCTGAGACACCTTGATCTTAGGCCCATCATGGGCTTAGCCGAATGTGTTTAATCCGATGTATATATTTCCCTATGAAAATGCAGAGTGGCTACTCATAAGAGACATAGGTAATTTAGATCTTAAAAGGTCTTGCCATGCCTATGTGAAGGGATACTTATAAAGGGAAATGGTTAGCTCACTTCCTTTTAATAGTTAGGATTGTAACCTTACCATGCTGTTTGGTGGGAATCTAATACACAGGAAAGTGCACAGTGTGTCATGAAAACAATCAAACCTTTTATTTTTCTTCCATATTACCACATATATTCAAACCGATATTTATTCAGGAATAAACTAGCCCTAACAATCATAGGGTAAAAACCATGACAAATAGAAAGTTAGTGGATAAAGGTGGAAGAGGGTTATAACCAAATAATAATGGATTTGAAACACCAAGAATCGAGCAAGCTATAGCTAGTTATAGGCTCAACCATCTAATCTAGTCGTTAGAGGAATCACCAAGCTATCACCGCATACCTTTTTTATCTTTTCTCTTCAGATGATCTGAAATGGTTGCACTTGACTTAAAAGATATATATGGTGGTGTGGTTGAGCCTTTAGGTTATCCCTTCATCAAGATTCAAATCAAGCATGATAACATGAAGGGGAAAATGACTGTCAAATAAATCGCTCATGAGAGCCAATGATGGGCTTAGCTAAATGTGTTTAATCTGATGTATATATTTCCTTATGAAATTGTAGAGTGGCTGCTCACGAAAGACATAGGTAATTTACATCTTAAAAGGTCTTGCCATGCTTATATGAAGGGATACTTATGAAGGCAAATAGTTAGCTTACTTTTTTTTAATATTTGGGATCATAATCTTACCATGCTGTTTGGTGGGAATCTAATACACATGAAAATGCACAGTGTATCGTGAAAATAATCAAACCTTTTATTTTTTTTCCGTATTACCACATATATTTGAACTGATATTTTATCAGGAACAAAGTAGCCCAAAGAATCATAAGGTAAAAACCATGACAAATAGAAAGTTAGTGGATAAAGGTGAAAGGGGATTATAAACAGATAATAATGGAATTTAAAACACCAAGAATCGAGCAAGTTGTAGCTAGTCGTAGGCTCAACCATCTAATCTAGTCATCAGTGGAATCACCAAGCTATCACCACATACCCTTTTTATCTTTTCTCTTTGGATGATCCGAAATGGTCGTACATGACTTAAAAGATATATATAGTGGTGTGGTTGAGCCTTTGGTTATGCCTTCATCAAGATTTGAATAAAGCATGATAAAATAAATGGGAAAAAGACTGTCAAATAAATCACTCATCCAACTAGTTTTGGAAAGTTAATGAAAAACCATTAATTTGGAGTCACCATTAACCATTTCAAGCTAAGAATGATCAGATGCCCATTGAAAATAATATCTCAAGCTATGAAACTCAAAATATTGATTTCAAGGTTTGTAAGGTCTAGAGATTCTTTGGTTGAGTTTAGGAGTTAGTTACACATAGGGAAGGATTAGCACACCCATGATGCCCGAGATTGGTACCTTCTTACTATATCTTGCTTCGATTTTGGTTTAATCGGTTCCATACGGCCATTATCTAATATAATTTGTATTTTTACATGAATTTTTGTGAAAACTGTAGATTTTGGTTTTAAAAGAAAATTTATATCACTAATGCACCATAAAGGTATGAAGAACATCGGGGTTTTTAACGAAAATAGTTTTTGAATTAAAATTTAAAATTTTGAATATTTTGTATTAGGCACTAGAGAGATACTAATAAGCTTTTTTATAATTTCTTTGGAAAATAACTTTTAAATATGAATGCACGATAGTTATTACAAAAAGGAAACATGTTAGTAGAAGGAAAAGGAATTTAGTAATTTCATAGACAAACAATCACATAGAACAAAACATGAAAAGGAAGGACAATCGGAATGTGTTTCATAACCGCCTTTGATTACTAAAGAATATCCGTAATGGCTAATTTGGAGACGTGTTTAGATACGATGGTAATTCGAGGGATAAAAAAAGGTTAGTTAAAACAATCTTGGACGCCTAGAAAAGAAAATTTTTGGCTTTTGAGGTAAAGCAGGCTGGAATATCCATAGGAATGAAATTTTTTAATGATTTAAAAAACTAATTAAGGATCTTGAATAAATCTGAGAGAGCAAATTTAAGTTTTTTCATGGAAAATAGGTTAGAGTGGTGAGGTTAGAGTATACCTAAAGATGAAATTCATTTTATATTTTAAAAGGAAATGATATTTTGAAAAAAGATATTTTGAAAATAAGGAGCTAAGGATTTGAATAAAAAGATTTTATCTTAGGCCTTAATATAAGCCTAAAGGGCTTTTGTTGGTAGAGAGCTAACCATATGCATTTTAAGAAGTTCAAATATCTTGATGATGGCAATTCAGGAATTGGATTAATTTTAATTCTAGAAAAAAACAAAAAATAACATTGGATTATCTTCCTTCCCTAATTTATTCTGGGTTCATCTGAAGGTTTTAGAAGGTAAACAAGGTACCATTGAAAAGGTAACTTAATGAGGAATAATATGTAAAAATATTTTCAAAATCCTAGAAAATTACCTTGTAGGTGAAATCAATTTTTAGAGTTAAGCCTTTTTCTACATGGCAGATGTACAAGAGAAAAGGCATAATGGACATTGAAAATTTGTTTCGAGCTCATTGGAAATCATTACATTATAAACAATACCTTTTCAAAAAGAAAATTTTGCAAACTTCTTGGAAAAAATGTTTAAGTACTAAAAAAAATCATTTAATGGGCCAAAGAATGTAATACACTAGTCTTAGAGGTTTCAGACAACAAAGGTTTAAAAAATCATAACTCCCTCATCCGAGCTGATCTACTAGCAAACAAGACACCTTTGAAAAGATAATTCAATGTCTTTTAAGGGAAAAATATCAAAAAAATTCTAAAAAAAATCATTTATGGTTCAGAAATAATTTTTTAAATTTAGAGTATGGTGCTATAGAGCAAAATAGGGGTTATTTGATTTTTTGGGTTTCTTAGGGGTTAAATTCAAGTTATCGACATCCGAACATCCACAACATAAGGAGAAGAATGACATAGGCACCATGAGTTCATTCCATAATCCTATAGTAGTTTAGGACGATGAAATAATCCGTTGACTATGCCTCCATAAAAGTATTAAACTCAAAATCAAGGCTTAATAAATATTAAACTTATTTTACCATGAATCCATATTTGAAATGTTTAATTTGTCCCCAAGATTGGAATACCAATTTTATGAAAATATTAAACCATGCTATTCTCCATCTGTATAGCATGAACTTAACTTAGGAATTTTTTTGAAGCTCAAATTTTTAGCAAACAAGCAAGCATTTTGATAGAAATGTCATGAACAAAATAAAACATACACATAGATGAACAATGATAACAATTGCAAAAACTCAAATATGACATTTTGACATGAAAATGATGAAAAATTTTTAAGAAAGAGACAAATAAGATGCCTGGAAATGATAACTCCATGAATGGTGTCAAAAATCATGCTATGAAGATGACATGAACATATTTTAGCAAAGAAAACCATGTTAAAATTTTTAAAACAACATTTTTGTGACCATAAGACTTCTTAAAATATAAGAAATCCATGAAATACTCAATGCATGTTAGAAAAAACATTCAAGCATGTAAAAATAGTGAAATATGATAGAAATGTATGAATAAAGGGTTGCTTTGATGACAGAATAAAAAAAAGATGTTTGGCCTAAGACTCTTTAAAATATAAGAAATCCATGAAATAATCAATACATGTTAGAAAAAACATTCAAGCATGTATTCAGCATGTAAAAATAGTGAAACATGATAGAAATGTATGAATAAGGGGTTGCTTTGATGATAAAATGAAAGAGAAGATGTTTAGCCTACCAAGCAACATCAAGGCATCAACAAAACATCAAAATCCTAAGGCTACCGCAACAAAGGCAACATTAATGCATGGGAATCCTAGAATGGTCATGGCAACATAAAAGGATTCACTAAAATGATGCAAGTGCTGAAAATGAGAAAATAAATAAAGCTAGGTGAGAAAATATACTAAAAAGCCTTAACGTTAGCCTTTTTCTTTAAGTAGCAACTTTAGACTCACTTTTTTTTCCTTGTTTAATGTTGATAAGCAAGGAAACGATAAAAAGGAGTTTTCTCATAGAGCGTTGATGGAAAAAAGTTTTAAGAGGAAGGATGAATGGAATAGAGGGACTTGGATGTGTTGTGGCGGTGGTTCAGAGGAACTACAAAAATAAAGTTTTTAGTTGAGGAATAAAGGGCAATGAAATAGTGTTTTTATGAGTGTTTTTGGAGATTTTTCTAGACATGACTGAAAAAAATGATCCGTTAAACCAGTTTTGGTCCTCTTTTAAATTCAAGGTTTAATTGATGATATTTTGAGGCAAATCAAAAGCATTTTTCATTTTTTATTCGTGTTCTAGGGGACAACTCCAGGTACTATGCTTGCTACTCTTATTTCCATTGGTTCTACCACATAAAGTAGTGGCGCAGAAGGTTGTAACAGCTTGTAGCTGGAGAAGTATGCAAAAACTTTTACCCATGTATTTATACACAAGCAGAAGTATGCACCTATGTGACTTATACGTACCTTAGGCTTTTTGAATACCTTACCTTGGTCACAAACAGTTGGAAACTGATCGGTGTTCATCTAAATGACTTTGGTTGCACCCTGAATAAACACTTTTGATGCCTCATTTTTGCAATTTTCTTTAATATAACCCATCAACATTTTAGACATTCTTGAAAATATTTTTTGCCTGGTGTTGTGTCATTTAGTAGTGCCTGGTGACATGGCATCTGATAGTTATCCTTATTTTTATTTTTTATTTTTTGATCTTATAATCCCTCGATTATGTCTTAGGATGCCTAAAATTAGCTTGGACAAAATAGGGTGTTTACAATCATTTTCTAAAGACCTTTTTGCTTTTATGTTTTCCACTTGCTCATCAAGATTTAGGACTATAGCTCTTGCCAATAAAGAGTCGGCACCTAAAACTTTTTAAACCAAATTGGGTACTATTGCTGGGTTAATGTAAATGAATGATTAACTTGATAGGATCGTATTTGCTAGAGAATGTTGTTCAGATGATGCCCTTTTCTGAGTGTTGATGGCATCAGTATTATTTTTTAAGTTGCTTTTATGATTGTTCAGTTCTTTTTCTACATCGATAGTGCTTGTTTGGCCTTTTTCCTTTAAAGCCTCAAGCAATAGCTTAGTCAATTTTGAAATTTGAGCTTAGAGTTCCTCATTTTTATGAAGGGATTACTCTTGAGACTCCCTATACATGAGCTCAAGTCATTCAATGTGAGCTTGGTGATCGTTTTTCATGGCTTTTTGGTGATTACAAGTCCTACACTAATGACAAATAGTAGGTTTCATGTTTTAGAGTACCTTCACTTTAGATTATTACTGGATTATACATTAATAATGTGTCATATGCATGTTTGATTAGATGATGGCAAGTATGCAGTCATGGTGATATGACTACTGAAGAAAGTAATAAAAAATTAGGTTAGTCATGCAAATGCAAGAAGGATAATTGGATTAGGAATAGCTTTACCAATATCGTTTTTCATTAAAGCAATAAAATATCATGATTATACATGATTACATTTGGAAATGCCTAACACAGTTACATTGTTTGATCCCATGTTCCAAGAAATATAACAATTATCGTTCATGGGCTCTAATAAGTAAGATACCACATATCAATGGCTGGGCCACATCCATCATGTCCTCAACCTCTAGCTAGGTCATTTAAATTTGCTCAGTGAGATAGTAATAGTGGTTTTGATAATTTTGGTATGCCTAATTAACCGTCTTTATCCATTCTTACTTCTATCATTTGGAAGCTCTTATTAATTCATCAACCTGGCTCATTTAAATTTGCTCTGTGAGATAGTAATAGTTGTTTTGATAATTTTGGCATGCCTGATTAGCCATCTTTATCCATTCTTACTCCCACCATTTGGAAGCTCTTACTAATTTATCAACCTGGCCTTAGTGAGCTTTGTCGCAATGTACCCCAGGATGGATCCTCACAGATCTATGAGTGCGTACGACTTAAAATATTATCCTAACTTGAAAATGTCTTCTTGACTGAGATTTTTTTTGGTGATGTGGTAAGAATAAGAATGTACGGATTCTCAACTTGTGGTAAAGTGAAAGGGACCATAAGATGAATCGCTCATCTTATGGTCTTAGATAACCATTGTGAAATGGTCAATGCTTGGAGTTGCTATCGATCATTTTGGGCTAGGCATGATAAGATGCCTATTGAAACCTATGTTTTGAGTAACGAAACTCAAAACATCATTCCCATGATCTACATAATACAAAAATTCATCATTTAGGTTTGGGAGTTAGTTACGCATGATAAGTTATGAACTTCTTTGCGATGCCCAAAATCGGTACCTTACTACCTGTCTTTCTCGATTTTGATTCTTTCAATCTTAACTTGTCACTATTTCAATATAATCCTCTTTCAATGTATGAATCTTATAGAAATACAAATCTAGGTTTTAATGAAAAAGATTTAATCTCATTACGCCTCGAAGAGATGTGGAATATAGAGATTGTCGATAAAAATGACATATGGATTTTACTTTGAAAATGGAATGTTCCACTTTGGGCACTAGAGAGATACCCATGTGGTACATTACTTTTAGTTTTATTTGAAATGAGTGGAAAACAAGAATGCAAATAATCATCATAAAGAAATCGTGTTAGTAAGATAATAAATGAAGTAACATAACATGGATCATTTAATGCAATGATAAAGAAAATGGGTAAACTATTGGAATTTATCTTGCTATTGGCATCGATTATCTAGGAATAATCAAATCGGTAATTTTTAAGATGCATCTAGGTTTCTTGATTAAACAAGGTTTGTTTGACACATTCATGAGAGTTCGAGAAGGAGAAAATTAGCTGTAGTTTGAAAGAAAGGGTTGGAGTATCCCTTCGAAAAGGTAGGGTTTGAGTATCCTTGTAGATGACAAATAATTTTGATAAAAAAGGATTTTTAAATCTTGACAACTTTAAAAAGTGGGGTTGGAATATCCCCTCGAAAGGTCAGGTTTAGAGTATCCCCATGGATAACAAATTATTTTGACAAAAGAAGTTTTTTTTAATCTTGACAATTTTGAAAAGCGATGTTAGAGCATCCCCTCTGAAGGTCAGGGTTAGAGTATCCCTGTGGATGACAAAACTTTATGATTTAAAAAATGGGTGAGCATTCGACGATTTTTGGCAAAAAGATTTATTGTGAATAAGGATGGTAAAGATGTAGAATATGTTTGTACCTTGATATAAGCTTGTGGGAGGTAAAAGTATGTTCTTAAGTTTGATCAGGGTGATACAGAGATATTCGAATGTCTCGAGATGAAATTCGAGAAAACAACTCAATTTTGACCATGACTGAAAACAGGGGACAAGATTGCGTTATCCTACTTCCTGAATTTATTCTAAATTGGTTTGAAGGATCTAGAGGGTGGACAAGATACCGTTAGAAAGATAATTCGATGAAGGTCATCCTAAAAATATTCCCACTACCCTAAAAAGTCACTTTCTAAGGGAATAAATTTTCAAGTTCAGATTGATAGGGCTGCTGGCAGAGCATATGAGGGACAAGGTGTGTTAAAATTTGAAAAATCACCTCAGACTCATTTAGTATCAAAAAATTGTAAACAATACATTTTTGAAAAGAAATTTCATGAACCTTTTAGGAAAAATGTTTGAAAATTTTGGAAAAATCATTTAGTAGGCCTGAATGGCCCAACCAGAATACATGTTTGGATTTTAAAGGTTTTGGATAGTTTAGACTTGAAAAATCATAACTCTCTCATCCCAAAATGATCCAGAGGTGAATAAGATATTGTTTTAAATATAATTTAACGTGATTTGACAAAAAAAATCAAAAAATTCATGAAAAATCATTTAGGATTTTAAAGTAATTTTTTAATTTGCAACCGCTATGCTGCCAGTAGAGGACAAAGCAAAGCAGGGAATATCTCTTAATTTTTTTTACCTACAGGTCCAACGTCGAGCCGTTGACGTTCGAATGTTTGTGATTGAAGGGAAAGAGTGGCATGAGCATCACAAACTCATTTGCATAGCCCCTGAGTGATTTGGGATAGTGAAATAGCCCATTGATCATACCACTCAAGATTTTGACTAAACAAGGCATAAACATTTAGGGAATAGTTACAAGGCCATTTTTGTTTCAAAATTAGAAGATTTGAGCTTGTTTAACCAAGATTTTAGATCTAAAAGAACTTAATTTTCCCTAAGATATTTTGCTAACTTTAAGGAAAATACTAAGTCCATGCTAATCCTCATTGGTTGAGGTTAACATGCTTGGCTTAGGGGGTTTTGAAAATCAGTTTTTACCAGCCATCAAACATGTATTTTGATAGCAAACATACAAGGGGATGGCACATAACATGAATGGGGATGCTAACTTTACTAATAGCCTAGACAAAGAAAGTGTTATGCACTTTAATAAGAAAATGTTATGGATGCTAAAAATGATAATGATTCATGCAAGTTAATGTGTAAATGTGCTTGAAATGTGTTAGGCTGACGATTCATACATATATAAAGAATAACAAGATGCATGGACATGGCATAAAATGCACGAGCAAGAGATATCAAACTGATGATGATGAAATGAGGCATTTTGCTTATAAAAGGGGCATTAAGGCATCCAAATCTCAAACTACAACAACCAAATGCCACAATAATACATGACAATCCTAAGAGGGTAATGGAAACATGGAGAGCTCACTAAAATGATAAAGGTGCTAAAAAAACAAGAAATGTAAATAATAGAGTATTAAGTTATAATAACAAAACTTTAACTTTGGCCAAATAGTTAGAACAATAGAGATGGCTTGAATTTCCCTATTTTCCTTGTTGTAAATAAGCAAGAAAAAGAGAAAAACAATGAGGTTTTGGTTCTGGTATGGATGAGCGTGATTTTTAGAATGTGTAGAGGTTCAGAAGTGAGTGTTTTAGGGCTATTTTTGGGTGCTGAGTGAAGAGCTACGGGATTTAGTTTTATTTATGTGTGATGTGTTTTTGGAAGCTGAAACAAGCTAGAATCTAACCTCTTTTCAGCTGAGATAGAAGTGGTCCATTTATACCAGCCTTTTGGAGCTAAATTGAAGGTGTTTTTAGCCATTTCTCAAGGGGAAAAGGTGATGTCAGCATCATGGCTATAGGGTGGCTATAGTGAGCAACTTACTGCTAATATGATGTGCATAGGGTGGCTGGTTTAAATGCTGAAATGATTTTCCAGCAACTAGGGTGGCTGATGGTGACATTGGCTAATAAGTAAGGAAAAGTAGGGTGATCAAATGACCTTGACCCTTTCGATCAAATTTAGACTTAAAAAAATGTTTTGATTAATCCAAAAGTCTAAATTCGTAATATGATATGTGTTTTAATCTTTTCTGATGCAAAAGAATGAGATAAAATCAAGTTTTAGACCAATGATGGACGAGTCAAAAATGCTCAAACTGTGAAAATAGCTAGCATATATTGATATACTACATAATGTATCGATACATTTGGTCTAAAAACCTTATGTGTATCAATACAATAAACATTGTATCGATACTATGAACCATTGTATCGATACTATGAACCATTATATCGATACATTTTGATATGTATTGATACATTTTTTTACAAAATGCATGTTTTGGTCGTAGAATGGCCTAGCATCGATACATGAGGTCTTGTATCGATACAGAGGCTTATGTATCGATACATCTACATGTTGTATCGACATAAATGGGGACATTTCAAATTTTGGAATGTTAGAGCATTGTATCGGTACATGAGAACCATGTATCGATACATTCAAGTAAAATTATGAATTTTCTCACATCTTTTGTCCCCAAATACCTTGAACTATGTCATTTGATGCCATATCTTTGCATTTACCTTTGATATGATCCTTAAGGCTTCTCGACGTCCTCAAAATACTTTTTTGTCGGGCGACAATTGATCATTGCCCCCTCTCATGTCCATGCTCTTAGATTGTTAAAAATTAGCCCAGAGAAAATAAAGTGTCTACAAGATTGTATGCAAATGCTATAAATTTTGAATTCTATCTTGACCTGGTTTGTTCTCAAATAGACTTGAGCTTTTAAATGTCCATTCTTCCTTTAGTAAGTTGATACAAAAGCACAGGTTCTAACAAGCTTTTTTCTATTGACTTTGGTGTCTTTTTTCCATCAATGTAGCTTTTTTTAAAGGGTAGCTATTTTTACTTTTCACTCAGTTGATGACTTACCAAGGCATCAAGACTTGCTAGCTTATGAAGTGCTATGTAATCTTTTGTCAAACTCTCAAGAACCTCTTAAAATAGTTTTGGTCTTTGATAACTTGATTTATTTTACCATTGCAAAGGTGAAGGTCCATTTTTAGTTAACGTTTTCTTCCTTTAAATGAGTGATTTCATTGGTGAAGGTTGTCTTTTCTTGTTCAAACTCATGTTTGAGCAATTTAATCTTAGAGGAAAATTTATCAACTGATACTTGTAAGGTTCCAATACTAGAAAATGGTAAGGCATCATTAATGCAACGAATTCTCCACTCATTATCTTTTGAAGTCATATTATTTCCTCTTCGGTACCTTTTTATATAGTGGGTTTGTCTGTAAGTATGGAAGGCTAGTTAAACTTTTGATTTGTAGTTAGCTCACCATAATCAAAATCCCACTACTCAAAGTTTTAGATGAAAGAGATGAATTGTTAGTACTAAAGTTATCATAGGACTAAGATAGGTGTGTAGCTAGTGCTTCCCTATAATCCCATAAGTGGTATATAATTGTAATCTCCATATCAGAATATGATTGTCTGTAGTCAAAACTAAGGGGCCTTCAATATCACATTTTCCTCTCTGAGATTTTGAAGTTTTTGGACCCATTGCTCCGTAGACTTATCTTGAAGTCATTATTTCTCAAGGACCTTAGAGGTAAGATTAAAGTTAGGGAAGAAATTGTGTGACATTCTCTTTACTTCAAGGCAAAAGTGATGGACAAGCCAAATGTGAAAATGCAGGAGCATCTAATGAAGTAACCCGTCTTTACTTTCTTTCAAAAGTTAAGAGCTTGAATAGTTTCAACAACGATGGTAGGTGCAGGATTGATGTTGTAGCATAATCGACGAAAAAATATCTGCTACCATCCTTCTAACATAGCCTAATATTTTTAGAAATATGCCTAGACCATATATCACAAAAGTATAGATATCTTAAATTTCCCTGAAGTCAATGATATTCACCATTGCTTCCTTTAGGCTAGCCTATAGGATACTTCCTTGTTCTCTTTTGTCTTGATATGGCTCTCGATCCAAAACTCTATTACCCCAAGAATTTGAGCTAATATTTTCTTGAAAGTTTGAGGTTGCAAAGCCTTACAATATATTCTATTAGTCGTGGCCTTCTTAATGTTGAATAGTGCTGTGTATTCATCAGCTGTGGGATCCAAATCCTTGTGATTAAGTGAAGCATCGATATGCAAGGTTCTAGAACTAAGATGTTGCTCGTAACAGGCCAACATCCAATCAGACTTAGAGTAAAAGGGTTATGTCTTCATACCTTCTCATGAATGATTCTGTTTTGATATTGTTCCAATTAGTTCATATATGTTTCAGATCTTGCCAATCATTCTGATGGTACCTTATCTTGACCTTTTCATGCGTCATTAAAACAAATTCATGTTTGAAAATGTCTCTATCTTTATGTTATTAGTGCTCTGACCATGCTCAAACTTCTCGAAAAGGCTTCAAGTTAAAAATAAACTATTGCTTTATGATAGATACCCTTACTGAACATTGAACCATTAGCCAATTGTCCCATAATAATGATTATTATGATGAAATGATGCATGCATCAAATAGAAAAGTAAAAGGGAAATGAGTTAATGACCATACAAAATAGTAAGCATAAGAATAAGGGAATAAAAAAATAGCAATGAAAGTGCATCATAAAATTTGCCCTGACAACAAATGATATGATACCTAAAGGCATACATGACAATTGCGAATGTTGTGATAATAAATAGGTAGCATAACAACATGTTTGTGATAAAAATTGCCATTAATAAGGTGACATGATACGTTGCAAGGACCAAAACTAACCAACTAAATGGCAGCATTTGTTCATTATCACCTGTGGCAAGTACATGTTAAGCCATCATTTGGATAGTGTAATAGCTTGTTTAGGTCAGATATAACTCTTTTAGGATGACATGAAGCATTATAGTCAATGGAATTCACTTGTCATCACTTATTTACTAAAAAAGATTATCCATCGAGCACAATGGCATGCCTTAAAAAAATGATCATGAAATAAAATGACAAATCAACTGATAATATTTGTCCATCATTGACTACATAATCATGATGTATAAGAGTAAAGGTAAGAAGTGTTTCCCCAAGTGACCTTATTTCAAAGTTATTTTAAAGCATTCCGGTATGGTTTAGCATGGTTTGGCTCATAGGGTTCATATGGGTTTAAGTTCACACATAAATTGGTATTTGAATTGCTTTTCTATCTGGGAAAGACAGCCAAGGCACCTTAATCCTAGGCACATCTAGGTTTGGTGGAATAGGTTCAATCTAGTGAATGCATTTCTTTATGCAAATTCAGAGAGGTATTCACGAGAGACATATGTAATTTACACCATGGAAGATCTTGCTATGTCTATGCGAGGAGCACTCATGAAGATGGATAGCTCACTTTTTCCTAATAATTGGGATGCTAACCTCACATGGAGTTTAGTAGGAATTTAATGCAAATACATGTGCATAGTGTCTATCAAGGAAATAATCAAACCTTTTGTTTTACCCTTACATTATCGTGCTTAATTGACTTCATATTTATTGGAGAATATAATAATTTCTGATAACCACGAGATAAAACCACAAAAGGTAAAGGTTAGAAGATAAAATAAGAGGGTTATATGTAAATAATGACGAAAACTAAAAAAAACTAAAAACTGAATGAGATATAGCTAGTCAAAGGCGTAACTATCTAAATCCCTAATGAAGTTGCTGAGTAATCACTATGTACCCTTTTTTTGAATTTGAAAGCAGCATGCAGGACTTAAAAAAATATGTGGTGTGGTTATATTATTTGTAGCCTTTAGGTTATCCTTTGATCAAGATCTGAATTAGGCACAGTAATATGAAAGGAAGAAAAACTATCGAGCGAAATGCTTATCCAACTAGTCCTAGAAGGCTACCATGAAGTGGCTATAAATTTAGGGTTAGAACTGATCATTTTAGGCTAGGCATGATCCAATACTTATTTAAAACAATGCTCCAAGTAATGAAGGTCAAAACATCAATTTCTAGGTATGCAAGGTCTAAAGATTCATCGATTGGATTCAGGAGTTGGTCATACATGGAAAAGGATTAGCACCCTTAGAGCGCCTGAAATAGTTACACACTAACCATGTCTCACTTCGATTTTAGTTTAATTGGTTTGACTTTATCATGATTTTGAAATTATCCCCTTTAATTCATGAATTATTGTGAAAATTATATATCTGTGTTTTTCAAAAAAATTAGATCACCTATGCATCTTGAAGGTGCGAGCAACATAGGGTTTTTTTTTATGAAAATACTTTGTAGATTGAATTTTAAGAATTTGGAAGCACAAGAGAGATATTAATAGGGAACATTGCCTTATTATTTTTGAAAATAATTTTGAAAATATGAATGCACGATGATCATTACAAAGGGAAACCTATTAGTAAGATGAAAAACAATATAATAATGTTACATAAAAATAATCAGAATCAATCTCGTAATAGTTTTTGATTATTGAGGAATAACTAGAATGACAATTTTGAGATGCATTTGGATTTAGTGGTAACTTGAAGGATAAAGAAAGGGCTTTGATCTAAGAGAAAAAATTTGAATTTCAAGTGAAATTTGAAAAGTGGGGTTAGAGTATCCCTTCGAAGGCGAGGTTGGTATATCCCCAATGTTGATAATTTTTATGTGTTCAAAAAAAGGTTTTGATTAAGAATCTTGAAAAGATTCAAAAAAGAGAAAGTTCCATTTTTGAATAAAAAGCAGGGCGGAGTATCCTCTCAAAAAGTATAGTTGGAGTATCCCTAAAAATTAAAAATTTTATGTTTAAAGAAAAGATTTTGATTAGAAGTCCTGAAAAGGATTGAGAAAAGAAAATTCAAGTTTTGAATGAAAAGTGAAGTTGAAGTATCCTCATAGAAAATGGGTTTAGAGTATCCACAAAGGTAAAAATTTTGATAAATATGGATAAAAAGAATATTTTGGGTGAAAAAGGTACTTTGAAAATAGAATCTGGAAGTCTGAATAAAATTATTTTTTTTTATTTTAGCCTTGATCCAAGCCTAGAGGGTTTGTGTTGTATTATGTGACTCCATAAGGAGTTAATCGAATTGACCTCGAGATGTTTGAATGTCCTGATAAAGGCGGTTTGGGAAATTGAGAAATTCAAATGGCTTGAAGTGGGAATTCAAAAAAATTAATTAATTTTGACTAATGCTAAAATAAGGGATAGCATTGCACTATCCCTTTTTTCAAATTTATTTTGGGCAAATTCATATGTGTTGGGAGCAAGGTAAGTACCATTGGAAAGGTGACTCGATAAGGTCTAATGTAAAAATATTTTAAAAATCCTAGAAAATCATTTTCTAGGCAGATTAATTTTTGAAATTAGGTTTGTTTTGAAGTTGCTAGCATCTGTGAGGGAAAAGGCATGATACATTTTGGAAAATCATTTGGATTCATTTAGTATCATTAAATCGCAAGCAATACCTTTCTAGAATTAGAATTTCAAAAAAATTTTATGAGAAATATTTTAAAACACTCAAAAAAACTTTTGGTGGGCTAAAATGGCCCAAATAGAATACAGCTTGCTAGTTCCAAGGTTCTGGATAGTGAAGGTTCATAAAATCATAACTTACTCATTCAAAATGGTTTGGGTGCAAATAAGACACAAATAGAAAGGTAATTCGATTTTCTTTCTAATAAAATATTAGAAAATTCTAGAAAAATGCATTGGTGTAAAAAACTAATAGTGGTAAACAATGTTACTATTGAAAAAATAGGGGAATTTTTTGTAATTTCGAGCTTTTTAGGACTAAATTAAAGCCAATGGCATCTGATTGTCCATGATAGAAAAGAATAGGTGACATGGACATCATAGATTCATTCCACAATCTTGAAGTATTTTAGGACACTTAAATAACCCGTTGATCATGCACAAATGAAGGTATTAGATTCAAGATCAAGGCTTAACATTATTAACCAACAAAAGGGTCATTTTTCTAAAGAAACATCATTTTGGAGCTTATTCAAATGTGAATCTAGACTTGGAAATTTTAATTTGTCCTAAAGGTTAGAGGACCAGTTTAGGGAAAAAAAATTAAATCTATGCTAGTCTCTATTTATTGGAGGTAGCATAGACTTAACTTTGAGTTCTTTTAAAAGATCAGATTCTTGCAACAAACAAACAAACATGAAAAGAACAAAATATGACATGGATGATGATGAACATAGATTGCACATCTAAAAAAAATGACAGTTTGGCAAAGAAAAGTGGCAAAAATTCCAAAAAATTAGTAGGATAAACTCATGGACATATTAACTTCATAACTAGCATGCAAAGTCATACTATGAAAGATGATATGAACATGTCTAAACAAGGAAAAACATTTTAGAATTTTCAAGATGAAATTTTTGTTCCCTGAAACCTAACAACATGCATGGAAAATTCACAAGTATGCTCAAGATATGTTAGGGTGAACGTTTAAGTACGAGTTGAACATGTGAAAGTGGATGAAACATGAGAAAAAATGCATAAATAGGGGCTGTTATAATGGTAAAAATAAAACATAACATGTTTAACCATCCAAGCAACATTAAGATATTAAGAGGATCATCAAAATCCTATGTGTTGCAATGTACCCCAGGTGGATCCTTGTGGATCTATGTGTGCATATGACTTAAAATATTTTCCTGACTTGGAAATGTCTTCTTGATCGAGACTTTTCTTTCATGATATAATGAGAACAAGAATGTACAAATTCTTGACTTGTGTACAATGAAGGGGGTCGTAAGATGAATCGCTCATCTTATTGGTCTCAGATGACCATCACAAAATGGCTAATACTTAGAGTTGCCACCGATGATTTCTGGCTAGGCATGATCGAATGCCTATTGAAACCTATGTTTTAAGTTACGAAACTAAAAACATTGATCTGGTGGTCTACGTAATCCAAAGATTCATCATTTAGGTTCGAGAGTTGGTTACACACGATGAGGTACAAACCTCTTCGCGATGCATGAAATTGGTACCTTATTAGCTATGTCTTATCTCGTTTTTGACTTTTTCCATCTTTACTCATCATTATTTTGATGTAACCCCTTTTAACGCATGAATCTTATAAAAATACAAATCCAGATTTTGATAAAAAAGATTTAATCTCGTATACGCCTTGGAGAGATAGGGTATATAGAGATTTTCAATAAAATGACCTCTGGATTTTACTTTGAAAATGGAATGTTCCACTTTGGGCACTAGAGAGATACCTACATAGAACATTACCTTCAATTTTATTTGAAATGTTTTGAAAACATGAATGCATATAATCATCACAAAGAAATCATGTTAGTAAGGCAATAAATAAAGCAACATAACATGGATCATTCAATGCAATGATAAAGAAAAAGAATGTACGATTAGAATTTATCTCGCGATTGGCATCGATTATATAGGAATAACCAAATCGATAATTTTGTAAATGCATCTAGGTTTCTTGATTGAACAAGATTTGTTTGACACATTCATGAAAGTCTCAGAAAAAGTTAATTGTAATTGAAAGATAAGGTTGTAATATCTTTTCAAAATGGGGGGGTTAGAGTATCCCCATGGATGATAAATAATTTTGACAAAAGAGGATTTTTTTAATCTCGATAATTTTGAAAAATAGGGTTGGACTATCCCTTTGGATGGTTAAGGTTAGAGTATCCCTAAGAGTGACATGTCTGACACTCTTTGATGAAGTCGAGTTAGAAAAATTAAGTTGACAAACCCTTAAAATTTAGAAGATGGGTGAGCATTTTGATGACTTTTGGTGAAAAAAATTATTTTGAATGAGGATAGTAAAGATGTAAAATGTATTTGTGCCTTGATACGAGCCTATGGGAGGTTAAACTAAGTTCTCAGGTCTGGTCGGAGTGATACAAAGACATTCAAATGTTTTGAGACAAAATTTAGGAAACCAACTCAATTTTGACCATAATAAAAAAAAAGGGACAACATCGCGCTATCTTGCTTCCTGAATTATTTTAAATTGGTTTGAAGGATTGAGAGGGTGGACAAGATACCGCTAGAAAACTTGCTCGATGAGGATCAATCTAAAAATATTCCCCATATCCCAAAAGGTCATTTTCTTGGGGCATAGAATTTCATGTTTGGACTAATTGAGCTACTAGCAGAGCATATAAGGAACAAGGTGTGTTAAAATTTGAAAAATCACCGCTGACTCATTTAGTATCAAAAATTGCAAGCGATACCTTTTTGAAAAGGGTATTTCATGAATCTTTTAGGAAAAATATTTGAAAATTTTGAAAAATTGATTAATGGGCCTGAATAGCCCACCTAGAATACATGTTTGTGTTCTAGAGGTTTTGGATAGTTTAGATTTGAGAAATCATAACTCTCTCATCCGAATGATCCAGAGGTGAATAAGACATCATTTTAAAGATAATTGGACATGCTTTAAGAAAAAAATCAAAAAATTCATGAAAAATCATTTAGGATTTTAAAGTGATTTTTTAATTTCTAATAATTGCACTGCTAGTAGGGGACAAAGCAAAGCAAGGGAGATCTCTTATTTTTTTATGTCTACGCATTCAAACTTGAGTTATTGACTCTTGAATGTCTATGACTGAAGGGAAAGAGTGGCATGAGCATCACGATCTCATTTGCACAGCCTCAAAGTAGTTTGGGATGATGAAACAGCCTGTTGGTGATACCATTCAAGGTTTTGACTAAAAAAAGGGCATAAATATTTAAGGAATAATTGTAAGGCCATTTTCGTTTCAAAATCAAAAGATTTAAGCTTGTTTAACCAAGATTCTAGATATGTAAAACTTAATTTTCTCCAAGATATTTTGCTAACTTTAAGGAAAATGCTGAGTCCATGTTAATCCTCACTGGTTGAGGCTAACATGCTTGGCTTAGGGGGTATTGAAAATCAGTTTTTGACAACCATCAATCATGCATTTTGACAAGGAGTAGACAACAAACATACAAGGGGATGGCACATAACATGAAGGAAGATACTAACTTTACTAATAGTTTAGACAAAGAAAGTGTTATGCATTATGACAAGAAAATGTTATGCATGCTAAAAATGGCAATGATTCATGCAAGTTAATGTGTAAATGTGCTTGAAATGTGTTAGCCTAATGATTCATACGTGGATTAAGGATAACAAGATGCATGGATATGGCATAAGATGCATGAGTGAGAGATCTTAAACTATTGAGAATTAAATGAGGCATTTTACACATCAAAGAGGCATTAAGGCATCCAAATCTTAAACTACCACAAAAGCCATAATAATGCATGATAATCCTCAGAGGGTAATGGAAACATGGAGAGCTCACTAAAATGATGAAGGTGCTGAAAAACAGAAAATGAAAGTGATAACATGGGGATTTATACCAATAAAGCTTCACTTTTTGGCCAAATAACTGGAGCAGTAGAGATAGCTTGAATTTCCTTCTTTTTCTTGCTGTTAATAAGCAAGAAAAAGAGGAAAAAAATGAGGTTTTGGTTCTAGTATAGATGAAGGTGATTTTTAGAATGTAGAATGGTTGGGAATAAGTGTTTTGGGACTATTTTTGGGTAGTGGTAAAGAGCTACGGGATCTGGTTTTCTTGGTGTAGGAATATGTTTTGGAAGTTGAAAATAAGCTGAAATCTAACCTTTTTTAGCTGAGATAGAAGTGGTCTATTTATACCAGCATTTTAGAGCCAATTTAGAGGTGTTTTTGGCCATTTGTCAAGGGGGACAAAGTGATTTCAGCATGGTGGCTATAAGTGCCTGTAAGGAGCAACTTGCTGCCAATGTGATGGGCATAGGGTGGCTGGTTTAAATGTTGAAATGATTTTTCAGCAAATATGGTGGCTAATGGTGAACTTGGTCAATAAACTAGGAAGTAGGGTGATCATGTGACATTAACCCCTTTGATCCAATTTAGACTTCAAAAAAATGTTTTGATTAATTCAAAAGCCTATATTCATAATTTGATATGTGTTTTAATCTTTCCTGATGCAAAGAAACAAGTTAAAATAGAGTCATAGATCAATGGTGGACGAGTGAAAAATACCTAGATCGTGAAAATGGCCTACATGTATCAATACATTATAGAATGTATCGACACATGTAGTCTAAAAGACATTGTATCGATACAATGATCATTGTATCGATATTATGAACCACTGTATCGATACATGCTGATATGTATCGATACATTCATTTACAGAATGCATGTTTTGGTCCTAGCATGGTCTAGTATTGATACATGAGGTCCTATATCGATACAAAGGCTCATGTATCGATACATCTACATGTTGTATCGATACAAATAGGGACATTTCAAAATTTTGGATCATTGAAGCCTTGTATCGATACACGAGAACCATGTATCAATGCATCCAAGTAAAATTATGAATTTTCTCACTTGAACTACATCATTTAATGCCACATCTTTTGCATTTGCCTTTGACATGATCCCTAGGCCTTCTTGACCTCCTCAAAATACATCACCTGGCGATCATCGCCCCTTCTTACATCCGTGCTGTAGATTATTAAAAATTAGCCCAAACAAAATAAGGTGTCTACACTATAACTACCACAACTAAGTCCATAATAATGAATAAAATCTTAGATGGGTCATGGTAACATAAAAAAGGTCACTAAAATGATGTAAATACTGAAAGATCAGAAAATAAATAAAGCAGGGGGAAAAATATACCAAAAGCTTCAAGCTTTGCCTTTTTCTTTGAGCAACAACTGTAGACTCACCTTCTTCCTCCTTTAGATGTTGATTAGCAAGAAAGTAATGAAAGAAGGTTTATTAGTTATGGTATTGATGAGGGAAGTTTTGAGAGGAATGATGAATGGAATGAAGGGCTTTATAAGGGGTTTTAGTGGTGGTTTTAAAAAGCTACTGGAATAGAGAAAGGTTTTTGGTTTTTCTTTTATGGCCGAGGGATATCATAAGAATGTATGAAAATAAGTGTTTTCTACTGAAAATATATGTGTAATGTGCAGGGTTCTATGTCGTCTATGTATCTTTTTTCTCATTTAAGCCAAAATTGGCATATATAGCCATGTGAATGTGAAAACAAAAAAATACAAAAAGCTAAGGTATTATAGGGTTTCAATTCATGTGCCTAATGTAGAGACAAGCTACTGTGTTTAGATGCCATGTGAACTTATTGGTTTGCTTAGCAAAAGTAACGGATAAAGGCTAATGTAGCTAGGCATTGAGAAAAATCAACCTCACCCTTTGGTAACTTGCATAATGTGATAAAATGTCCCTTGTCATGGCTATCGAGCCTAACAAATTTGCAAAAATCTATACCTTATGTAAAAACTTGTAAAAATGCAAAAAGCTAAGGTATTATAGGGTTTTGGTTCTAGCACCTTTTGCAGGGACAAGGTACTATTTTCAAATGCCATGTGAACTCATTGGTTTACTTAGCAAAAATAGTGGATCAAGGCCACTTTATGCAACTGAGCATTGAGAAAGATCAGCATTACCCTTTGGCAACTTGCATAATGTCATAAAATGTCCCCTGTCGTGGCTATCGGGCCTCAGAAATTTGTAAAATTCCAATCACAAATCCAAAGCTGAGACCTAGTTGAATTTTGATTACTTTTGGTGCAAAAAGCATTTTTAGGTCAGATTTTCATATCAATGGTGCAAAGGCTAAAAAATGGCTTGAATTGGGCAAAAATGCCTTAGTATGTTGATACAAAACATTTTGTATTGACACACAAGGCAAAGTTTGCCCTCCAATATCGATATAATATAGTTTATGTCAATACCAAGAACAAAAAATGTTTTCAATCTCAAGACTTGGAGTCCTTTTGAAATTATAAAGGTCTGTATCGATGCTATTTGGCTAAAATCATCATTTTAGCTATTGCCAAAGCCTATACCAATACAAACATGCTAAGTATTGATACCAAACCCTTTTGTACTAAACTACATATGAAAATTTGAATTTTTAGCGATGTGAAAACTTGGCATCAATACTTATGCACCAATGTGACTTGCACGTACCTTAGGCTCTCTAAATACCTCCCTCTAGTTGAAAATAATAGAAGACTGAACCATTCCCATTTGAATGACTCTAAGGAAGCCCATGATAATGACCTCTGATGCTATGAGTGATGGCTTGGAAAAAAATAAGGTGTTTACACTCTCCATTTTCGTAGCTCTTCAAACAACCACCTAAAACCTCTCTAAGAACCTTCATTTCCTACTTTTTTTCATTACAAACACCCTTCATCCTTAATATAATCAAAAAGCTTGTGTTTGCTAATCCTTCTTGCTCATCTATATTAAGCTAAAAAAGGAAAAGTAAGCCAAAAACCAGAAACTCAAAAAAAACAATAAGAGCCTAAAAATTATAGCTTCATGTAGAAAAAGGAAAAAAGAGTTTTGCAAGTTTTGTTGGTATATTTTATCTATACATTTTTCTTTTTTTTCCAGGTTAAAAGAGTTTTGCAAGTTTTGTTGGATATACACATTTCATGCCATCTTAGTTAACTTTTCCATGAAAACCATAGCCTTCATAGGAAAGCATGCATCTTTGAGCTTGTTTTGATGATGTTTTGTGATTGCAATACTTACATGTTGCTTGGATGCTTAAAAATCAATTTTTCTTTACACATCTCAAAATAGCCACTGTGCCATTGGATTTAACATTCTCCATCACCATTTATGCATAAAACTTGATGATGCCTTGTTATCTCAAAATGTTTTGATGTTCCCTTAAGCTTTATGATGTTTGTTGGAGTTAATGACATAAAAATCTCATTTTTAATGCTGCAAAAAACTTTCTATCTATTGTTTCATGCCATTGAAGCATTATCTCACATGCACATACAACTCTTTATGTTTATATGAGCATCTTATTAATTGGTCATGCATTTTTCTATATTTCTTGCATGTTCAGCATGATTCATGTGACAAAGATATTGCCTTATGGTTGTTCCAAATATGTTTTCCTTGGATGACAAGTTTATGTGTCTTTACATGATTAAAAATGATTTATAGATGCGTTTCATAGGTGTTTATTTGCTAAAAAATAGATTTTCAAAAAGAACCCTCAATTAAGTTTATGTTATCACTAATACATGAAGAATAACAAGGATTTGATGTTTTCACTCAATTGGTCCTCCAATCTTGTGAATAAATCAAGCTTCTAGGTCTAGATTCATAGTTAAATGAGGTTAAGGATTCCAGTTTTCAAAACTAAAATAGCCTTTTACTTTACTGAGTTTAACACCCTTGTGTTTAACAAGGTCCATAGGTTATTTTATCATCCCAAACTATCTGAGATTGTGTAAATGAGTTTTTGAAGTCCATGTCACCCTATCCTTGCTATTATGAACATATGGTATCCATGGCTCGAGCCCAATCCCAAGGAACCTAAAAAAAATAAAATTCCCTCATTTTCACTCTTACAGCATTGTAGTTAGAATTTTAAGAATTATTTCTAAGCTATAAACATTTTTTGAAATTTTATGGTATTTTTCCCTTAAATGGCAACAAATTACCTTTGCAATGGTATCTTGTTTGCCCTTAGATCATTTTGGATAAGGGAGTTATATCTTTTTGAACCTTCGCTATCTGGAACCCCTAAAACCAATAAATTACATTCTATTTGGGCAATTTAGGCCCCCGCAGATGATTTTTTTTGAATTTTTAAAATATTTTTATTTAAAATTTTATGAAATTCCTTTTCTACAAAGGTATCATTTGCAATAAAAAAAATCCTAAACAAGTCCAAGATGATTTTTCAAATTCTACTATGGCCTTTCCTTTATCGATGCTGCCAGTGCTAAAACAAACCCAGCTTAAAAAATTAATTCCATTTAGAAAACAATTATCTAGGATTTTTTAAATATTTTTATATTAACCCTAATTGAGTTAACCTTCCAAAAGTATCTCGTTAAACCTTTAAAGCCTTTGAATAAACTTGAAATAAATTTAGAAAAGCAGATAATGCAGTGTTGTCCTTAATTTTTGGAATTAAAAATAACCTAATTTCCTGAATCACCCTTATGGAGATGTTTAAATGTCTCAAAATACATTTGATTAATTCCAATGGAATCGTACACTGTAATAGAATCCCTTAGGATCTGATCAAGGCTAAAATAAAAAATGATTTTAACTTCTCGATTACTATTTTAAAAATACCTTTTTCACTTAAAATATTCCTTTCATTCATAAATATCTAAAATTTCACCAATAGGGATATTCCAACCCTGCCTTTTCGAAGAGATACTCCAACCTTATTTCTCACTCAAAAATCTAAATTTTCTCTCTTTTGAACATCGCCGAGCTTTTTAACTAAAACTTTATTTTAAAAATATAAAAAATATTCACCATTAGGGGTACTCCAAGCCTACCATTATAAGGGGATACTCTAACCTTATTTTTCACTAAAAAAACTTGAATTTTCTTTCTCTCAAACTTGCCCGGGCCTTTTAACCAAAACATCATTTCAAAAATATTGAAAATTTTCAACACTGGGGATACTCTAACCTCACCTTCAAAGGGAACACTTCAACCTCATTTTCCACTTAAAATCTACAAATTTTCTTTCTCCTAAACATCCAGTGCCTTTTTAATCAAAACCTTTTTATGTACACCTTAAATGACTACTTAGTCTAAACACATCTCAAAATTTTCATCTAGGTTATTCATCATTAATTGAAGACAATTATAAGATACATCTCGATCGTCCCTTATTTTCATGCCTTTTTTATGCGTTTATTTTATGAAATATTATTATTTTTTTATGTTAACATATTTCCCTTTTATGATATCCTTTCTGCATTCGTGTTTCTAAATTATTTTCAAAAACTACAAGGCAATGTTCTTTGTCGATATCTCTCTAGTACCTAATAGGGAATATCCAAATTTTCAAAATTAAATTCGAAAAACATTTTCAGAAAAAATCTTATGTTCCCTACACCTCTGAAGTGCATACGTCATTTAAATTTTTTCAAAACCCAAATCTATAATTTTCACAAAAATTCATTAATTTAAAGGGGATTATATTGAAATAATGATAAAGTGAAACTAATTAAATTAAAACTGAAGTAAGATATCATTAGTGGGCACTAATTTTGGGCATCATGGACATGCTAATCTTTCCCTAAGCATAACTAACTCCTTAAGTTGACTAATAAATCTTTAGAAGTTACAAACCTTAAAATTGATGTTTTAAGTTTCATAATTCGAAATATTATTTCCAATAGGCATCCAATCATGTTTAGCCCAAAATATTGGTGGAAACTCTAAGTTTTTGGATACTTCATGGTGGCTATCTGAGACCAATTAAGCAAGTGATTCATCCAATGGTCCTTCTTCTCACTACTGTCTCACTATGCATAATCCAAATCTTGATTAAGGGATAATCTAAAGGAAATTTCAACTAATTTTGATTTCTTTTCTAAGTCAAGCATTTGCTATATGAATGATTGGGATAGATGTTATGCAAGTGTAGGGGCACATTGCAATAACTTGGTGACTTTAGTAAGGATAAAATTAGAGAGTTTAGCCCATGGCTAGTTGTGTCTAGCTTAATTCTTGGTTTTTTTGGTTTCCATACTAATTTAGCTATAATCCCCTTTTATCTTTATATTCTAACCTTTTACCTTTCGTATTTTTGTCTTTTTTTTTAAGACTACTTTATTCCTAAAAACATATTGATTCAAATAAATATGGTAATATAAGGGTAAAACAAAAGATATGATTACTTTCTTAACACACACTATGCACATGCAGTTGTGTTAGATTCCCACTAAACTCTATGGTAAAGTTAGTGCCATAATTATTAGAAGGAAATAAGCTATCTGCCTTTATAAGTACCTTTCCGTATATGCATAGCAAGACCTTCTATGGTGTAAAGTACATATGTCTCTCATGAGTAACTCGTTGTATTTGCATATTAAATTATATCTACCAAATATGACCCCGTTATGCTAAGCCTATAATGGACTTAGGATCAAGGTGCCTTGGCGATCCTTACCAAGTGGAGGAATGATCCGTATATCAATTTATGCTTTAACTCAAACCCATATAGTGTGCACTATAAGCCAAACCATGTTGAACTATATCAGAGTATTGCTAAAATAACTCCAAGAATATGATCACTTGAGGACATGCTTCTTACCTTTTACTCTCTTGTATCGTTATTTTACTGAGGTGATGGTTATTTTTCCTCTTTAATAGATCATTAAGGCATGCCATTACACCATTGGATGGATGGTTGATGTTTATTTTTTTAGGTAAAACATGTGAGTGTTATCACCCATGATCCTTTTAATGCCCTGACATCGATAAAGCTAACAAGTTAAGGCATTATGCTATCCAATTGATCGCTTAATGCATGTTTGCCAATAAGTGACAATAGATGTACGTTATTACATAGTCAATTTCACCTAAAGGATTTTGTATGATCTCATCAAGGGTGAACTTAATCTGGTTGAGCTATTATGCTATCCAACTGATAGCTAATGATTTTTTCCATTCCCGTAAATGATGGCATGTGAAGTTTATGATACAAAATTTTGCTTAAGGTCCGATATTGCCTTCAGAGGAATAAAATTTTAACCCTATTAAGCCATCATGCTATCCAATTGATAGCTTGGCACTGATCACTTTTAAGTAATGATGAACAAATACTGATACATGGGTTGCTAGCTTTAATCCAAAAAAAGACCACCTAATCATGAGGTTTTGACTCAGACACATCATTGTGGTGTTTGCATCAATTTATAATGTAAAGGAATAGTGATTCTTTCTTCGATCCTTCTGGGTAGCCCTAAGGTATCATGACGCTTATTACCAGGGTAACTTCAGTGATTTACTTTTGCTACTTTTGTTTTTCCTACTAACATTTTTTAATTTTTCATGCATTTCTTGCATTTCCAACATAAGTTATATGACAAAAAATGTCGCCTTGTGGTTGTTCCAACATTTGTTCACCTTGGATGACATATTTATGTGCTTTACAAATCTTGAGAAAAAAAAAACCTAAGTCTATATTACCTCTAATACATAGAGAATAAAAAAGGATTTGATGTTTTCAATAATTTTGTACTATAATCTTAGGATAAATCAAGCTTTCAGGTCTAGATTCATAATTAAATGAGGTTAAAGGTTCTAGTTTTCAAAACAAAAGATAGCCTTGTGCTTACTTTAAAATGTTTGTACCTTGATCTTTAGTTTAAAACTCTTATGTGTGAAATGATTAAGAGACTATTTCATTATCCTAAACTACTCCAAGATAGTGTAAATGAGTTTGTGAAGCCTATGTCACCCTATCCTTGCTGCTATAGACGTTCAGTTGTCTATGGCTCGAGCCTAGTCTCGAGGAAATTGAAAAAAAACTCCCTTATTTTTTGTTCTTGCAAAACTATAGTTTAAATTTGAAAAAATTAATTCTCAGCCTTAAAAGTTTTTAATGGAATTTTTATGATATTTTTTCCTCAAGATACATCTTACTACTTTTATAATAGTATCTTGTTTGCCTTCGAATCATTTTTGTTAGACCTCTAGGTGGTGAATGAAATCAAGAGGGGGGTGAATTGATTTCTTAAAATTTTGATAAATTAAAATTTTGGTAGACAAACTTGAGAAATCCAAACAATAAGCTTTTGGAGTGTGATTTTAGT
>JBBYHO010323263.1:18416-29481 GCA_038382025.1 Adansonia gregorii | reverse complement strand
TCGTTTGGGTAAATGATTTTGATGATTTCGTTTCATAAGAAAAACTTGTTTTTCTACCATTTTTAGAATTCAAGTTCGTCTTTCAACTAGGATAAACATGGATTCATATAATAATATCCTTTCTTCTCATGATTGGGACTATAAACACATTCTCCTTGTTGTGATAAATGATTTTGATGCTTTGGTTTCGTAAGAAAAACTTCACTTTCTACTATTTTTTAATCAAAGTTCGTCTTTCAATTGGGATAAACATCGAATCACAAAATAAGCTCTTTTTTTTTCATGAATGGGCACCATAATCACATTCTTCTTAGTGGCTAAATGATATTGATGCTTTGGTTTCATAAAAAAAACTTCTATTTCTCCTATTTTTAGAATTAAAGTTCATCCTTCAATTGGGATAAACATGGATTCACATAATAATACCCTTTCATTCCTTTATTGGGCCCATAAACAGATTCTCCTTGTTGTGATAAATGATTTTGATGCTTTGGTTTCATAAGAAAAATTTCTCCTTCTAACATTTTCGAATCAAAGTTCGTCTTTGAAATGGGATAAACATGGATTACATAATAATCTCTTTTCTTTTCATGATTGGGCACCATAATCACTTTCTACTCATTAGGATAAATGATTTTGATGCTTTGGTTTCAGAAGAAAAACTTGTTTTTCTACCTTTTTTAGAATTTAAGTTCGTCTTTCATTTAGGATAAACATAGATTCACGTAATAATCTCCTTTCTTTTCATGATTGGGCACCATAAACACATTCTCCTTGTTGTGATAAATGATTTTGATGCTTTGGTTTCACAAGAAAAACTTCACTTTCTACCATTTTTAAAATCAAAGTTCATCTTTCAATTGGGATAAACATGGATTCGCATAATAAGCTCCTTTCTTTTCATGATTGGACACCATAATCACATTCTCTTCATTGGGATAAATGATTTTGATGATTTAGTTTCATAAGAAAAGCTTGTTTTTATATAATTTTTAGATTTCAAGTTCATCTTTCAATTGCGATAAACACGAATTCAGATAATAATCTCTCTTCTTTCATGATTGGGCACCACAATGACATTCTCCTCGTTGCGATAAATGATTTTGATGATTTGGTTTCATAAGAAAAACTTATTTTTCTACCATTTTTAGAATTCAAGTTCGTCTTTCAATTGGGATAAACATGGATTCTCGTAACAATCTCATTTCTTTTTATGATTGGCCAATAAAAACACATTCATCTTATTGGGATGCATGATGTTGATGCTTTCATTTTAGAAGAAAATCGTTTCTATCCATCATTTTTCTTTGAATCAATGTTTATCCTATAAATGTGATGAATATGGATTCTCATAACAAACTCCATTTTTTTATGATTGAGCCTTAAGAACATATTCTCATTAGGATGTGTGATATTGAAGCTTTTTTTTTCACAAGAAAAGCTTTTCTTTCTATCATTTTCCTCGGATCAAAGTTAATCCCATAGATGTGACGAAAATGGGTTCTCATAACAAACTCCATTCATTCTATGATTGAGCTTTAAGAGCATATTCACCACATCAGAAAGCATAATATTGATGCTTTGGTTTCACAATAAAGCTTTTCTTTCCATCTTTTTCCTTCGATCAAAATTCACCCCATAGATATGATGAACATAGATTCTCATAACAATCTCCATTCTTTTTGTGATTCGTCTATAAAAACACATTCACCTTATTAGGATGCATGATATTAATGCTTTTGTTTATGAAGAAATTCTTTTCTTTCCAACATTTTCCTTAGAATTAGTGTTCACCCTATAGATATGATGAACATAGATTCTAATAATAATCTCATTCTTTTTGGAATTGGATTATAAAAACACATTACCTCATTAGGATGCATGTTATTGATGCTTTTGTTTCACAATAAATTCTTTTCTTTCCATTATTGTCCTTAAGAATCAATGTTCGTCCCATAAAACTGACAAACACATATTCTCATAACAAACTCCAATCTTTTTGTGATTGAGCTATAAAAACACATTCACTTCAATAGGATGCGTGATACTGATGCTTTTGTATCATAAGAAAAGCCTTTTTTTACATCAGTTTCCCTAGATCAAAATTAATCACATAGATATGATGAACTTGATTCTCGTAACAATTTTTTTTTTTTTTGTGCTTAGGCTATAAAAACGCATTCACCTCATTAGGATGCATGATATTGATGCCTTCATTTCACAAGAAATGTATTTCTTTCCATCATTTTCCTTAGAATCAATGTTCATCCCATAATTGCGATGAACATGGATTCTCATTACAAACTCCATTCTTATTCTGATTGAGCTTTAAAAACACGTTCACCTTATTGGAATGCATGATATTGATGCTTTCGTTTCACAAGAAAAGTTTTTTTTTCCTATAATTTTTTAGAATCAAAGTTCATCCCATAGATATGACAAACATGGATTCTCATAACAAACTCCATTCTTTTTGTGATTGGGCTTTAAGAACACATTCACTTAATTAGGTGCATAATATTTGATGCTTTGCTTTAACAATAAAAGCTATTCTTTTCATAATTTTCCTTAGATCCAAGCTCATGGCATAAATGTGATAGACATGGGTTCTTATAATGTGCTCTCTTCTTTTTGTGATTAAGCTTTACGAACACATTCACCTTATTAGGATGCATGATGTTGATGCTTCGGTTTCAGAAGAAAACCTTTTCTTTCCATGATTTTTCTCAAAATCAAAGTTTATCACATAGATGTAATGAGCGTGGATTCTCATAAGAAACTCCCCTCTTTTTATGATTGGGCTTTAAGAACACAATCATCATATTCGGATGCATGATATTAATGCTTTGGTTTCATAATAAAAGCTTTTCTTTCCTTCATTTTCCTTAGATCAAAGTTCATTTCATAGATGTGACAAACATGGATTCTCGTAACAATCTCCCTTCTTTTTGCGATTAGGCTATAAAAACACATTCATCTAATTAGGATGCATGATATTGATGCTTTCATTTCAGAAGAAAACCTTTTCAATCTATTATTTTCCATAGAATCAATGTTCATCCCATAAATGTGATGAACATGGATTCTTATAACAAACTCCAATCTTTTTGTGAATAAGCTTTAAGAGCACATTCACTTAATTAGGATGCATAACATTTAACGCTTTTCTTTCACAATAAAAGCTAATCTTTTCATCATTTTCCTTAGATCCAAGCTCATCGCATAAATATGACAGACATGGATTCTTTTAACGTGCTCCATTCTTTTTGTGATTGAGCCTTATGAACACATTCACTTCATTAGGATGCATGATATTGATGCTTCAGTTTCAAAAGAAAACCTTTTCTTTCCATGATTTTCCTCAAAATCAAAGTTCATCACATAGATGTAACGAACATGGATTCTTATAACAAACTCCATTCTTTTTGTCATTAAGCTTTAAAAACACATTCACCTCATTCGAATGCATGATATTGATGCTTTGGTTTCACAATAAAATCTTTTATTTCGATTATTTTCCTTAGATCAAAGTTTATCCCATAGATGTGATGAACATGGATTCTCATAACAATCTTCTTCCATTTTGTGATTGTGCTATAAAAGCGCTTTCACCTAATTAGGATGCCTGATATAGATACTTTGGTTTCACAAGAAAAGAGCTTATTTCCATCATTTTCCTTAGATCAAAATTAATCACATAGATGTGACAAACATCATCCCCGTAACAATCTTCTTTCTTTTTGCAATTGGGGAATAAAAATGCAATCACCTCGTTAGGATGCATGATATTCATCCTTTGGTTTCACAAGAAAAGCCTTTCCTCCCATTATCTTTCTTCGAATCAAAGTTCATCCCATAGATATGGGAAACTTGGATTCTCAAAACAATATCTATTTTTTTTGCGATTGGGCTTTAAGAACAAATTCACCTCAATCAGATACACAATATCGATGCTTTGATTTCACAAGAAAAGCTTTTGTTTCCATCATTTTTGTTAGATAACAATTAATCACCTAGACGTGATGAACATGAATTCTCGTAACAATCTCCTTTTTTTTTGCGATTAGGCCATATCTCATTAGGATGCATGATATTGATGCTTTCATTTCAGAAGAAAACCTTTTCTATCCATCACTTTCCCTAGAATCAATGTTCATCCCATAAA
This sequence comes from Adansonia gregorii, assembly GCA_038382025.1. Lineage (NCBI taxonomy): Eukaryota > Viridiplantae > Streptophyta > Magnoliopsida > Malvales > Malvaceae > Adansonia > Adansonia gregorii. The sequence goes on along the minus strand of JBBYHO010323263.1, from coordinate 25,316 downwards.
TGTGATGAACATGGATTCTCATAACAAACTCTATTCTTTTTGTGATTAAGCTTTAAGAACACATTCACCTTGTTAGAATACATGATATTGATGCTTTTGTTTCACAAGAAAAGCTTTCGTTCATTTTCCTTAGGTCAAAGTTCATTTTATAGATATGACGAACATGGATTCTCATAACAAGCTCCCTTCTTTTTTTGATTGAGCTTTAAGAACATATTTGCCTCATTAGAATGTAGGATATTGATGCTTTCGATTCATAGGAAATTCTTTTCTTTCCATCATTTTCCTTAAAATCAATGTTCATCCTATAAAAGTGACAAACATGGATTCTCATAATAGACTCAATTATTTTTATGGTTGAGCTATAAAAACATATTCACCTCATTAGGATGCATGATATTGATGCTTTGGATTCATAAGAAAAGCTTTTCTTCCCATCATTTTCCTTAGAATCAATATTCGTCCCATAAATATGAACATGGATTCCCATAATAAAGTCCGTTCTTCTTGTGATTGAGCTTTAAGAACTCATTCACCTCATTAGGATGCATGATATTGATGCTTTGGATTCACAAGAAAAGCTTTTCTTTCCATCATTTTCCTTAGAATCAATATTCATCCCATAAATATGGCAAACATGGCTTCTCATAATAAAGTCCTTTCTTCTTGTGATTGAGCTTTAAGAAATCATTCACCTCATTAGGATGCATGGTATTGATGCTTTGGATTTATAAGAAAAGCTTTTCTTTCCATCATTTTCCTTAGCTCAAAGTTCATCCCATAGATGTGATGAACATGGATTCTCATAACAATCTCCATTCTTTTTGTGATTGGGCTATAAAAACACATTCACCAATTAAGATGCATGATATTGATGCTTTGCTTTCACAATAAAAACTTTACATTCCATCATTTTCCTTTGATGAAATTTCATCCCATAAATGTGATGAGCATTGATTCTTGTAACTATCTCTTTTCCTTTTGTGATTGGGCTATAAAAAGATATTCACCTCATTAGGATGCATGATATTGATGCCTTGCTTTCACAATAAAAGCTTTACTTTCCATCATTTTCCTTAGATCAAAGTTCATCCTATATATGTGATGAACATGGATTCTCATAATAATCTCATTTTTTTTTGGGATTGGGCAATAAAAAACATTCAACTTGTTAGGATGGATGATATTGATGCTTTTGTTTCACAAGAAAAGTGTTTCTTTCCATCATTTTCCTTAGATCAACGTTTATCCCATAAATATAATGAACATGGATTCCCACAATAATCTCCTTTCTTTTTGTGATTGGGCAATACAAACACGTTCACCTCATTAGGGTGCATGATATAGATGCTTTGGTTTTATAATAAAAGCTTTAGTTTCTATCATTTTCCTTAGATCAAAGTTTATCTTATAAATGTGATGGGCATAGGTTCTCATGGCAATCTACTTTCTCGTAACAATCATTTTCTTTTTGTGATTGGGTTCCTGTAAAAACAAATTCACCTCATTAAGATGCATGATACTAATGCTTTCATTTCATAAGAAAAGTGTTTCTTTCCATTTTTTTCCATAGAATCAAAATTCACCCTTAGATGTGATAAACATGGATTTCCATAACAATTTTCACTCTTTTTATGATTGGGCTATAGGAACAAATTAATCTCATTAGGGTGCATGATATTAATGCTCTAGTTTACAAGAAAAGCTTTTATTTCCATCACTTTCCTTAGATCAAAATTAATCACATAGATCTGATAAACATGGATTCTTATAACTATCTCTTTTCTTTTTGTGATTAGGCTAAGAAAACACATTCATCTCACTAGGATGCATGATATTGATGCTTTAGTTTCAAAAGAAACCCTTTTCTTTTTGTCATTTTCCTTAGAATCAATGTTCGTCCCATAAATGCGATGAACATTAATTCTCAGAATAAACTCTATTCTTTTTATGATTAAGCTTTAAGTACGCATTCACCTCATTAGGATGCATGATATTGATGCTTTGGTTTCACAAGAAAAGCATTTCTTTCATCATTTTCCTTAGTCAAAATTTATCCCATAGATGCGACAAATATGAATTCTCATAACAAACTCCATTCTTTTTGTAAATGTGCTTTAAGAACATATTCACCTCACTAGGATACATAATATTAAGGCTTTGGGTTCACAATAAAAGCTTTTCTTTCTAACATTTTCCTTTGGTCAAAGCTCATCCTAAAGATGTGATGAACATGGATTCTCCTAACAATCTCCTTTCTTTTTGTAATTGGGCTATAAAAACACATTCACCTCACTAGGATGGATGATATTGATGCTTTAGTTTCAAAATAAAAGCTTTACTTCCATTATTTCCTTAGATCAAAGTTCATCCCAAACATGGATTCTTATAACAATTTTTGCTCTTTTTGTGATTCAGTTATAAGAACGAATTCACCTCGTTAGGATGCATGATATTGATGCTTTGATTTCATAAGAGAAGCTTTTGTTTCCATCATTTTCCTTAAATCAAAATTAATCACATAGATGTGACAAACATGGATCCTCATAACAAGCTCCCTTCTTTTTGTGATTGGGCTATAAAAACACATTCATCTCATTAGGATGCATGATATTGATGCTTTCATTTCAGAAGAAAGCCTTCTCTTTTCATCATTTTCCTTAGAATCAATGTTCGTCAGACATATGCGACGAAAATAGATTCTCATAGCAAACTCCATTCTTTTTGTGATTGAGCTTTATGAACATATTCACCTCATTAGGATGCATGATATTGATGCTTTCGTTTCACAATAAAAGTTTTTCTTTCCATTATTTTCCTTTGATGAAAGTTCATCCCATAGAAGTGATGAACATGGATTCTCGTAACAATCTCTTTTCTTTTTGTAATTGAGCTATAAAAACATATTCTCCTCATTAGGACCCCTGATATTAATGCTTTGGATTCACAATAAAAGTTTTACATTTCATCATTTTCCTTAGATCAAAGTTCATCCCATAAATGTGATGAACATGGATTCTCGAAATAACCTTCCTTTTTATAGGGATTAGGCTACAAAACAAATTCACCTCATTAGGATGCATGACATTCATGCTTTTGTTTCACAAAAAAACGTTTCTTTCCAATATTTTTTGTTGAAGTTCATCCCATAGATATGACAAATACGGATTCTCATTAAAATTTTTGCTCCTTTTGTGATTAGGCTATAAGAACAAATTCACCTCATTAGGATGCATGATATTGATGCTTTGGTTTCTTAATAAAAGCTTTACTTTCCATCATTTTCTTTAGATCAAAGTTCGTCCTGTAGATATGACAAACATGGATTCTTGTAACAACCTCTTTTCTTTGTAGGATTGGTTTGCAAAACACATCCACCTCATTAGGATGCATGATATTGATGCTTTCGTTTCACAACAAAATCATATCTTTCCATTACTTTGCATAAAATCAAAGTTCACCCCAAAGATGTGGCAAGCATGGATTCTAATTGCAATTTCCATTCCATTTGTGATTGGGCTATAAGAACATATTCACCTCATTAGGATGCATGATATTGATGCTTTGGTTTGACAAGAAAAGCTTTTGTTTTCATCATTTTCCTTAGATCAAAATTAATCACATAGATGTGAAAACATGGTTCTCGCAACAATATCCTTCTTTTTTACGATTGGGCTTTAAGAACACATTCACCTAATTAGGTACATGATATTGATGCCTAGGTTTCACAACAAAACCTTTTCTTTTCGTAACTTTCCTTTGTTCAAAGTTCACATTGATATGATGAACACGGATTCTCACAACAATCTCCTTTCTTTTTGTGCTTGGGCTATAAAAACACATTCACCTTATTAGGATACATGGTATTAATGCTTTGGTTTCACAATAAAAGCTTTTCTTTCCATCATTTTCCTTAGATCAAGTTCATCCCATAGATGTGATGAACATGGATTCTGGTAACAATTTCTATTCTTTTTATGATTGTGCTACAAAACACATTCATGTCATTAGGATGCATGATAATGATGCTTTTGTTTCACAAGAAAATATTTTATTTTCGTTAGTTTCCTTGGATCATGTTCATCTCGTAAGTGCGACAAACATGGATTCTAATAACAAACTCTATTCTTTTTGTGATTGAGCTTTAAGAACACATTCACCCTATTAGGATGCATGATATTGATGCTTTCATTTCATGAGAAAAATGTTTCTTTCCATTATTTTCCAAAGAATCAATGTTCATCCCATAGACGTGACAAACATGGATTCTGATAACAATGACCATTCATTTTATGATTGGAATATAACAACACATTCATCTTATTAGGATGCATGATATTGATGCTTTGGTTTCATGATAAAAGCTTTTAATTCCATTATTTTCCTTAAATCAAAGTTCATCCCATAGATGTGACAAACATGGATTCTCATAACAAACTCCTTTCTTTTTGTGATTGAGCTTTAAGAACGCATTCACCTAATTAGGGTGCATGATATTGATGCTTTGGTTCCACAATAAAAGCTTTTCTTTCCATCGTTTTCCCTTGATCAATGTTCATCCCATAGATGTGATAAACATGGATTCTCGCAACAATCTCTTTTTCTTTTGTGCTTGGGCTATAAAAAATGCATTAACTTCATTAGGATGCAACATATTGATGCTTTGGTTTCACAATGAAAGCTTTTCTTTCTATCATTTTTCTTAGATCAAGGTTTATCCTATAGATGTGAGGAACATGGATTCCCATAACGATCTTTATTCTTTTTGTAATTATGCTACAAAAACATGTTCACCTAATTAGGATGCTTGATAATGATGCTTTCATTTCACAAGAAAATCTTTTATTTCTGTTGCTTTCTTTATATCGAAGTTTATCCCATAAGTACGATGAACATGGATTCTCATAACAAACTCCATTCTTTTTATGATTGAGCTTTAAGAACACATTCACTCCATTAGGATGCATGATATTGATGCTTTCGTTTCACAAGAGAAATATTTTTTTCCATTATTTTCCAAAGAATCAAAGTTTATCCCGTAAATGTGACAAACATGGATTCTAACAGCAATGTCCATTCTTTTTTTGATTGGACTATAGGAACACATTTACCTTATCAGGATGCATGATATTGATGCTTTGGTTTCACGATAAAAGCTTTTACTTTTTCCTTAAATCAAAGTTCATCCCATAGATATGACAAACATGGATTCTCATAACAAACTCCTTACATTTTGTGATTGAGCTTTCAGAACACATTCACCTAATTAGGATGCATGATATTGACGCTTTGGTTCCACAATAAAAGCTTTTCTTTCCATCATTTTCCCTTGATCAAAGTTCATCTCATAGATGTCATAAACATGGATTCTCACAATAATCTCTTTTTCTTTTGTGCTTGGGCTATAAAAAATGCATTAACTTCATTAGGATGCAATATATTTATGCTTTGGTTTCACAATAAAAGCTTTTTTTTCTATCATTTTTCTTAGATCAAGGTTTATCCCATAGATGTGAGGAACATGGATTCCCATAACAATCGTTATTCTTTTTGTAATTACGCTACAAAAACACATTCACCTAATTAGGATGCATGATAACAATGCTTTCATTTCACAATAAAATCTTTTATTTCTGTCGCTTTCCTTAGATCAAAGTTTATCCCATAAGTGCGATGAACATGGATTCTCATAACAAACTCCATTCTTTTTGTGATTGAGCTTTAAGAATACATTCACTCCATTAGGATGACTTCATTTCACAAGAAACATTTCTTTCCATTATTTTCCAAAGAATCAAAGTTTATCCCGTAAATGTGACAAACATGGATTCTAACAGCAATGTCCATTCTTTTTGTGATTAGACTATAGGAACACATTCACCTCATTAGGATGCATGATATTGATGCTTTGGTTTCGCCAGAAAAGCTTTTACTTGCATTATTTTCCTTAGATCAAAGTTTATCATGTAGATGTGATAAGCATGGATTCTCATAACAAACTCCATTCTTTTTGTGATTAAGCCTTAAGAACACATTCACCTAATTAGGATGCATGATATTGATGCTTTGGTTCCACAATAAAAGCTTTTCTTTTCATCATTTTCCCTTGATCAAAGTTCATCCCATAGATGTGATGAACATGAATTCTTGCAACAATCTCTTTTCCTTTGTGCTTGGGCTATAAAAACACATTCACTTGTTTAGGATGCATGATATTGATGCTTCAGTTTCACAAGAAAAGCTTTTCTTTCCATCATTTTCCTTAGATCAAAGTTCATCTTATAGATGTGGCTAAGATGGATTCTCATAACAATCTCTATTCTTTTTATGATTATGCTACAAAAACACATTCACATCATTAGGATGCATGATAATTATGCTTTTATTTCACAAGAAAATCTTTTATTTTCGTCATTTTCCTTATATCTAGGTTCATCCTGTAAGTGCAATAAAATTGGATTCCCATAACAAACTCTATTCTTTTTGTAATTGAGCTCTAAGAACACGTTCACCCCTTTAGGATGCATAATATTGATGCTTTCATTTCACAAAAGAAACATTTTTTTCCATTATTTTCCAAAGAATCAAAATTCATCCCATAGATGTGACAAACATAGATTATGATAGCAATGTCCATTCTTTTTGTGATTGGACTGTAAGAACACATTTATTTCAATAGGATGCATGATATTGATGCTTTGGTTTCACCAAAATAGCTTTTACTTGCATTATTTTCCTTAGATCAAAGTTCATCCCTTAGATGTGGCAAATATGGATTCTCATAACAAACTCCATTCCTTTTGTCATTGTGCTTTAAGAACTCATTCACCTCATTAGGATGCATGATATTGATGCTTTGGTTCCACAATAAAAGCTTTTCTTTCCATCATTTTCCTTAGA
>JBBYHO010323263.1:0-18316 GCA_038382025.1 Adansonia gregorii | reverse complement strand
ATAACAATCTCTATTCTGTTTGTGATTGGGCTATAAAAACATATTCACCTCATTAGGATGCATGATATTGATGCTTTGGTTCCACAATAAAAGCTTTTCTTTCCATCATTTTCCTTAGATCAAAGTTCATCCCATAGATGTGATGAACATGGATTGTCAGAGCAATCTCTATTCATTTTGTGATTGGACTATAAAAACACATTCACCTTATTAGGATGCATAATATTGGTGCTTTGGTTTCTCAAGAAAATCTTTTATTTTTGTCATTTTCCTTCGATCAAAGTTCATCCCATAAGTATGATGAACATGGATTCTCATAACAAACTCCACTTGTTTTGTGATTGAGCTTTAGAACACATTGACCCTATTAGGATGCATGATATTGATGATTTCATTTCACAAGAAAAATATTTCTTTCCATTATTTTCTAAAAATTCAAAGTTTATCCCATAGATATGACAAACATGGATTATGATAGCAATGCCCATTCTTTTTGTGATTGGACTATAAGAAGACATATACCTTATTAGGATGCATGAGGTTGATGCTTTGGACTCACCAGAAAAGCTTTTACTTCCATTATTTTCCTTAGATCAAAGTTTATCCCATAAAAGTGACAAACATGGATTCTCATAACAAACTCCATACTTTTTATGATTGAGCTTTAAGAACACATTCACCTAATTAGGATGCATGATATTTATGCTTTGGTTCCACAATAAAAGCTTTTCATTCCATCATTTTCCCTTCATCAAGGTTCATCCCATAGATGTGATGAACATGGATTCTACCAACAATCACTTTTCCTTTTATGCCAGGGCTACAAAAACACATTCACTTTATTAGGATGCATGATATTGATGCTTTAGTTTCATAATAAAAGCTTTTATTTCCATCATTTTCCTTAGATCAAAGTTCATCCCATAAATGTGATGAACATAGTTCTCATAACAATCTCTATTCTGTTTGTGATTGGGCTATAAAAACATATTCACCTCATTAGGATGCATGATATTGATGCTTTCCTTTCACAAGAAAAACTTTTCTTACCGGTATTTTGCTTAAAATCATGTTCGTCCCATAAATGACACGAACACAGACTCTTATAACAAACTCCATTATTTTTGTGATTGAGCCATAAAAACACATTCACCTTATTAGGAGGCATGACAATGATGCTTGTGTTTCATAAGAAAAGTTTTTATTTTAATCATTTTCCTTAGATCACAGTTAATCAGATAGATGTTACAAACATGGATTCTTATAGTAATCTCTTTTTTTTTTTGATTGGGCTATAAAAACACAATCACCTCATTAGGATGCATGACACTGATGCTTTTGTTTCACAAGAAAGGCTTTTTTTTCCACCAATTTCTTTTGATCAAAGTTCATCCCATAAATGTGATGAACATAGATTGTCACAGCAATCACCTTTTTTTTTGTGATTGGGCTATTAAAACACATTCACCTCATTAGGATACATGATATTGATGCTTCGATTTTATAATAAAAGCTTTACTTTTCTCCGTTTTCCATAGATAAAAGTCCATCCTATAGATATAATGAACATGGATTCACATAACACCTCTTTTCTTTTTGGGATTGGTCTATAAAACACATTCACCTTATTAGGGTGCATGATATTGATGCTTTCGTTTCATAAGAAAATGTTCCTTTCCATTATTTTCCATAGGATCCAAGTTCATACCATGGATGTGACAGACATGGATTCCAATTGCAATTTTACATTTTTTTGTGATTGAGCTATAAAAACACATTGACCTCATTGGGATGCATGATATTGATGCTTTGGTTTCATAGTAAAAGATTTTCTTTCCATCATTTTCCCTAGATCAAAGTTCATCCCATAGATATGATGAACATGGATTCCCATAACAATCTCTATTCCTTTTATGATTATGCTACAAAAACACATTCACCTTATTAGGATTCATGATACTGATGCTGCCATTTGACAAGAAAATCTTTTATTTTTTTCGTTTTCCTTTGATCAAAGTACATCCCATTAGTGCGACGAACATGGATTCTCATAACAAACTCCATTCTTTTTGTGATTGAGCTATAGGAACACATTCATCCATTAGAATGTGTTATATTAATGCTTTCGTTTCACAAGAAAAATGTTTCTTTCCATTATTTTCCATAGAATCAAAGTTCATTGCATAGATGTGACAAACATGGATTCTGATAGCAATTTCCATTTTTTTGGTGATCAGACCATAAGAACACGTTCACCTCCTTAGGATGCATGATATTGATGCTTTGGTTTTAGAAGAAAAGCTTTTGCTTCTTTCATTCTCCTTAGATCAAAGTTTATCCCATAGATGTGACAAACATGGATTCTCATAACAAACTCTTTTCATTTTATGATTGAGCTTTTAAAACCCATTCCCCTTATTAGGATGCATGATATTGATGCTTTGGTTCCATAATAAATGCTTTTCTTTCTATCATTTTCCTTAGATCAAAGTTTATCCTATAGATGTCAAGAACATGGATTCTTGTAACAATTTCTTTTCTTTTTGTGATTGGGCTATAAAAACACATTCACTTCATTAGGGTGCATAATGTTGATGCTTTCATTTCACAAGAAAATCTTTTCTTACCATCACTTTCCTTGGAATCAATGTCTGTCCTGTAAATGTCATGAACATGGACTCCCATAACAAACTCCATTATTTTTGTGATTGATCTATAAAAACACATTCTGCATGATATTGATGCATTGGTTTCACAAGAATAGCTTTCGTTTTCATCATTTTCCTTATATCAAAATTAATCATATAGATGTGATGAGCATGGATTCTCATAATAATCTCTTTTCTTTTTGCGATTGGGCTATAAAAACACAATCACCTCATTAGGATGCATGACATTGATGCTTTTGTTTCACAAGAAAGGCTTTTCTTTCCATCAATTTCCTTTGATTAAAGTTTATCCCATAAATGTAATGAACATAGATTCTTGTGACAATCACTTTGTTTTTGTGATTGGGCTATTAAAACGCATTTACCTCATTATGATGCATGATTTGATGCTTTGGTTTCACAATAAAAGCTTTACTTTCCATCATTTTCCATAGATCAAAGTTCATCCCATATATGTGATGAACATGGATTCTTGTAACAATCTTTTTTCCTTTCATGTTGGGCTATAAAAATGAAATCACCTTATCATGATGGATGATATTGATGCTTTGGTTTCATAAAAAAAACTTTTCTTTCCATTATTTTCCTTAGAATCAAGGTTCATCCCATAGATATGACAAATGTGGATTCTTATACCAATTATCGCTGTTTTATGATTGGGCTATAAAAGTACATTCACCTCATTAGGATGTATCATATCGATGCTCGGTTTCATAAGAAAAGCTTTTCTTTCTATCATTTTCCTTAGATCATAGTTCATCACATAGATGTGCAAATATGGATTCTTGTAACAATCTCCTTTCTTTTCGTGATTGGGCTATAAAAACACAATCACCTTATTAGGATGCACGATATTAATGCTTTCGTGTCATAAGAAAGACTTTTCTTTCCAACATTTTTCTTCGATCAAAGTTCATCCTATAGATGCGACGAACATGGATTCTCATGACAATCTTTTTTCATTTTGTGATTGGGCTTTTCAAACATATTTATCTCATTTGGATGCATGATATTAATGCTGTGGTTTCACAATAAAAGCTTTGTTTTCCTTTATTTTTTTTAGATCAAAGTTCATCCCATACATGTGACAAACATGGATTCTCATAACAACCTCTTTTTTTTTGGGATTAGGCTATAAAACACATTCACCTCTTTAGATTGCATGATATTGATGCTTTTCTTTCCCGAGAAAAGTGTTTATTTCCATTATTTTCCATCAAATTAAAGTTCATCCCATAAATGTGACAAACATGGATTCTTATAACAATTTCCATTCTTTTTGTGATTAGGATATAAGAACACATTCACCTCATTAGGATGCACGATATTGATCTTTGGTTTGACAAGAAAGGCTTTTGTTTCCATTATTTCCTTAGATTAAAATTAATCACATAGATGTGACGAACATGATTCTCTCAATAATCTTTTTTTTTGTGATTGGGCTATAAAAACACATTCACCACTTTAGGATGCATGATATTGATGCTTTCGTTTCAAAAGAAATGCTTTTCTTTCCATCATTTTCCTTAAAATCAATGTTCATCTCATAAATGTGATGACCGTGGATTCTTATAACAAATTGCATTCTTCTTCTGGTTAAGCTTTAAGAACACAGTCATCTCTTTAGGATGCATGATATTAAAGCTTTGGTCTCACAAGAAAAGCTTTTTTTCCCATTATTTTGCTTAGATCAAAGTTATCACTAGATTTGATGCACATGGATTCTCATAAAAATCTTCTTTCTCTCTGTGATTGGGCTATAAAAACATAATAACCTCATTAAGATGCGTGATACTGATGCTTTTATTTAATAAGAAAAGCTTTCCTTTCCATTGTTTTCCTTAGAATCGAAGTTCATCACATAGATGTGACAAACATAGATTCTCATGACAATTGCCATTCTTTTTTTATTGGGCTATAAAAACACATTCACTTCATTAGGATGCATGATATGAATGCTTTGGTTTCAAAAGAAAAGCTTTTTTTCCATCATTTTTCTTAGATCATAGTTCATCACATAGTGTGACAACATGGATTCTCGTAAGAATCTCCCTTCTTTTCATGATTAGTCTTTAAAAACACATTCACCTTATTGGATGCGTGATATTGATCCTTTGGTTTCACAAGAAAAGCTTTTCCTTCCATCACCTCTCTGAGAATCAAAGTTCATCCTGTAGATGTGACAAACATTAATTCTCATGAGACATTCCATTCTTCTTGTGATTAAGCTTTAAAAACACATTCAACTCATTAGGATGCATGATATTGATGCTTTGGTTTCACAGGAAAAGCCTTTCTTTCCATCATTTTCTTTAGAATCAAAGTTCATCCCGTAGATATAACAAACATGGATTCTTATCCCAAACCTCATTCCTTTTATGATTGAGCTTTAAGAACACCTCATTAGGATACATGATATTGATGCTTTGGTTTCACAATAAAAGCTTTTCTTTCTATCATTTTCCTTTGATGAAAGTTCATCCTATGATGTAATGAACATGGATTCCCATAACAATATTCTTTCCTTTTATGCTTTGGCTATAAAAACACATTAAACTCAATAGGATGTGTTATATTGATTTTGTGGTTTCATAATAAAAGCTTTTTTTACGTCATTTTCTTTAGATCAAAGTTCATCTTATAGATGTGATGAACATGGATTCTCGTAACAATCTCTATTCTTTTTGTGATTGGGCTATAAAAACACATTTACCTAATTAGGATGCATGATATTGATGCTTCGTTATGCAACGAAATCTTTTTTTTTTCCATTATTTTCCTTAGAATCAATGTTTATCCCATAAATGTGATGAACATAGATTCTCATAACAAACTCCATTATTTTTGTGATTAAACTATAGAAACACCTTCACCTTATTAGGATGCATGACATTGATGCTTTGGTTTCATAAGAAAAGCTTTTGTTTCCATCATTTTCCTTAGATCAAAATTAGTTAAATAGTTGTGACGATCAAAGTTAATCCTATAGATGTGACGAACATGGACTCTCATGACAATCTATTTTCTTTTTATGATTGGGCTATTAAAACACATTCACCTCATTAAGATGCATGATATCGATGCTTATGGTTTCATAACAAAAGCTTTGTTTTCCATCATTTTGCTTAGATCAAAGTTTATCCTATAGATGTGATGAACATGATTTCTCATAACAACTTTCTTTTTTTTGGGATTGGGCTATAAAGCACATTCACCTTTTTATGATGCATGATATTGATGCTTTCTTTCATAAGAAAAGCATTTCTTGCCATTTTTCTCCATAGAATCAAAGTTTATCCCATAGATGTGACAAACATGGATTCTCATAACAATTTTTATTTTTTTCTGATTAGGCTAGAAGAACACATTCACCTCATTAGGATGCACGGTATCAATGCTTTGGTTTCACAAGAAAAGCTTTTTTTTTTTCCAATATTTTCTTTAGGTAAAAATTAATCACATAGATATGATGAACATGGATTCTCGTAAAAATCTTTTTTCCTTTTTGTGATTGGGATGTAAAAACACATTCATCCCATTAGGGTGCATGATATTGATGCTTTGGTTTAACAATAAAAGCTTTTCTTTCCATCATTTTCCTTAGATCAAAGTTTAAACCAAAGACGTGATGAATATGGATTCTCATAAGACTCTCATTTTTTTTATTGGGCTATAAAAGCACATTCACCACATTAGGATACTTGATATTGATGCTTTCGTATCAGAAGAAAACCTTTTCTTTCCATTGGTTTCCTTAGAATCAATGTTCATCCCATAGATGTGACAAACATGGATTCTCATAGCAAACACCATTCTTTTTGTGATTGAGCATTAAGAACACATTCACCTCATTAGGATGCATGGTATTTGATGCTTTGGTTTCACAATAGAAGCTTTTCTTTCCATCATTTTCTTTAGAATCAAAGTTTACCCTATAAATACGATAAACGTGGACTCTCATAACAAACTCCATTCTTTTTGTGATTGAGTTTGAAGAACAAATTCACCTTATTAGGATGCATGATATTTAATGCTTTGGTTTCACAATAAGACCTTTTCTTTCCGTAATTTTTCGTAGGTCAATGTCCATCCCATAGATGCGATGAACATGGATTTTCAAAATAATCTCCTTTCTTTTTGTGATTGGGCTATAGAAAAAAATTAACCTCATTAGGTTGCATGATATTAATGCTTTGGTTTCTCATTAAAAGTTTTTCATTCCATATTTTTCCTTAGATCAAAGTTCATCCTATAGATGTGATGAACATGGATTCTTGAAACAATCTCAATTTTTTTCCAACTGGGCTACAAAAACACATTCACCTTATTAGTGTGCATGATAATGATGCTTTTGTTTTACAAGAAAAGCTTTTCTTTCCATCATTTTCTATAGAATCAATGTTCACCCCATAAATATGACAAGCATGAATTCTCATAACAAACTCCATTTTCTTTGTGATTAAGCTTTCAGAACACATTAACCTCATTAGGATTCATGATATTAATACCTTGATTTCACAAGAAAAGCTTTTCTTCTTATCACTTTCCTTAGATCAAAATCCATCCCATAGATTTGACGTACGTGGATTCTCGTAATAATATCCTTTCTTTTTATGATTAGGCTACAAAAGCATAATCACCTCATTAGGATGCATGATATTGATCTTTTGGTTTCATAACAAAAGCTTTTCTTCCATTATCTTCCTTATATCAAAGTTCATACCATAGATGTGACAGATACGAACTCTCACAGCACACCCTATTTTTTTTGTGATTGGACTATAAAAACACATTCACTCATTAGGATGCATTGTATTGAGGCTTTTGTTTCACAGGAAAATCTTTTCCCTCCATCATTTTCCTCAGATCAAAGTTCATCCCATAGATTTAATATAAATAGATTCTTGTAACAATCTCTCTTCTTTTTGTGATTGGGTTATAAAGACACAATCACCTTACTAGGATGCATGATATTGAAGCTTTCGTTTCCTACGAAATGCTTTTCTTTCCATTATTTTATTTAGAATTAATGTTCGTCCCATAATTTTGAAGTACATGGATTTTCATAACAAGCTCCGTTCTTTTTTTTTATTGAGCTTTAAGAACATTTACCTTATTAGGATGCATGATATTGATGCTTTGGTTTCACAAGGAAAGCTTTTTTTTCATCATTTTTCTTAGATCAAAGTTTATCCCATAGATTTGACATACATTGATTCTCGTAACAATCTTTTTTTTTTGTGATTAAGCTTTAAGAACACATTCAGCTCATTAAGATGCATGATATTGATGGTTTGTTTTAACAATGGAAGCTTTTCTTTCCATCATATTCCTTACATCGAAGTTAATCCCATAGAAGTAATGAACATGGATTCTCACAACAATGTCTTTTCTTTTTTGTGATTGGGCTAAAAAATACATTCACCTTATTAGGATGCATGATACTGAAGCTTTGGTTTTATAGTAAAAGCTTTACGTTCCATCATTTTACTTGGATCAATGTTCATCCTACAGATGTGATGGACATAGATTCTCGAAACAACCTTATTTCTTTTTAGGATTGGGCTATAAAACTAATTCACCGTATTAGGATGCATGATATTGATGCTTTGTTTCACAAGAAAAGCGTTTCTTTCCATTATTTTCCATAGAATCAAAGTTATCCCATGGATGTGATGAACATTGATTCTCATAACAAACTTCATTCTTTTTGTGATTGAGCTTTAAGTACATATTCACCTCATTAGGATGCATGATATTGATGCTTTCCTTTCAGAAGAAAACCTTTTCTTTCAATTATTTTCCTTTGAATCAATGTTCATCCCATAAATGCGACGAATATGGATTCACATAACAAACTCCATTCCTTTTCTGATTGAGCTTTAAGAACATATTCACCTCATTAGGATGCTTAATATTGATGCTTCTGTTTCATAGGAAAAGCTTTTCTTTCCATCATTTTCCTTGGAATCATTTTCCTTAGAATCATAATTCATCCCATAAATGCAACGAACATGGATTCACATAACAAACTCCATTCTTTTTGTGATTAAGCTTTAAGAACATATTCACCTCATTAAGATGCTTGATATTGATGCTTTTGTTTCACAGGAAAAGCTTTTCTTTCCATAATTTTCCTAGGATCAAAGTTCATCCCATAGACATGACGAACATGGATTCTCATAACAAACTCCATTCTTTTTATGATTGAGCTTTAGGAATATATTCACCTCTAGGATGCATGATATTAATGCTTTGATTTCATAATAAAAGTTTTTCTTTCCATTATTTTCCTTTGATCAAAGTCCATCCTATAAATATGACAAACATGGATTCTCGTAACAATCTCCATTCTTTTTGTGATTCAGCTATAAAAACACATCACCTTATTAGAATGCATGATATCAATCCTTTGGTTTCACAAGAAAAACATTTCCTTCCATCAACTTCCTTAGAATCAAAGATCATCCTATAGATGTGACAATCATGGATTCTCATAACAATTTTCATTCTTTTTGAGTTTGGGCTAAAACAACACATTTACGTCATTAGGATGCATGACATCAATGACTTTGGTTTCATAAGAAAAGCTTTTCTTTCAATCATTTTCCTTAGATCATAGTTCATCACATAGATGTGATGAACATGGATTTTTGTAACAATCTCCTTTCTTTTCTTGATTGGTCTATAAAAACACATTCATCTCATTAGGATGCGTGATACTGATCCTTTGGTTTCAGAAGAAAAGCTTTTTCTTCCATCTTCTTCCTTAGAAGCAAAGCTCATCCTATAGATATGGCAAACATGGATTCTTATAATACACACCTTTCTTTTTGTGATTTAGCCTTAAGAACACATTCACCTCATTAGGATGCAAGATATTGATGCTTTATTTTTACAAGAAAAGCTTTTCTTTCCATCTTAAAATCAATGTTTATCCCATAGATGTAACAAACATGGATTCTAGCAACAATCTCTTTTCTTTTTGTGATTGGGCTATAAAAGCACATTCACCTCATTAGGATGCAGGATGTTGTTGATTTCATTTCATAAGGAAAGTGTTTCTTTCCATTATTTTCCATATAATCAAAGTTAATCCCATTAATGTGACAAAAACGGATTCTCATAACAATTTTGATTTTTTTTTATGATTGGGCTATAAGAACACATTCACCTAATTAGGATGCATGATATTGATGCTTTGGTTTTGCAATAAAAGCTTTTCTTTCCATCCTTCCTTTGATAAAGGTTTATCCCATAGATATAATGAACATGGATCCTCATAACAATCTGCTTTCTTTTTGTGATTGGGTTATAAAACACAACCACCTCTTTAAGATGCATGTTATTGATCCTTTGGTTTCACAATAAAGGCTTTTCTTTCCATTATTTTCCTTAGATCAAAGTTCATCCTATAGATGTGACGAACACAAATTGTTGCAGCAACCTCTTTTCCTTTTAGGTTTCGGCTATAAAACACAATCACCTCATTACGATGCATGATATTGATGCTTTCATTTTGCAAGAAAATCTTTTCTTTCTATTATTTTCCATAGAATCAATGTTTGTTCCATAAAAGCAATGAACATGAATTCTCAGAGCAAACTCTATTCTTTTTGCGATTGAGCTATAAAAACACATTCACCTTATTAGGATGCATGATAATTACGCTTTGGTTTCACAAGAAAAGCTTTTGTTTCCATCCATTCTTTTTATGATTAAGCTATAAAAATACATTCACCTTATTAGGATACATGCATGATATTGATGCTTTGGTTTCACAAGAAAAGCTTTTTGTTTCCATTATTTTCCTTAGATCAAAATTAATTACATAGATGTGACGAACATGGATTCTTATAAGAATCTCATTTTTTTTTATAATGGGCTATAAAACACAATCACCTTATTAGGATGCATGTTATTAATCTTTTGGTTTCACAATAAAGGCTTTTCTTTCCATCATGTTCCTTAGATCAAAATTAATTGCATTGATGTGTCGAACATGATTCTCATAACAATCTCCTTCTTTTTTGTGATTAGGCTATAAAAAAACATTCACCTCATTAGGATGCATGATATTGATGTTTTCATTTCACAACAAATGTTTTTTTCATCATTTTCCTTAGAATTAATGTCCATTCCATGAATGTGACAAGCATGGATTCTTATAACAAACTCCTTTCTTCTTGTTATTGAGCTTTAAGAACACATTCACCTCATTAGGATGCATGATATTGAACCTTTGGTTTCACAAGAAAAGCTTTTCCTTTCATCATTTTCCTTAGATTAAAGTTCGTTCTATAGATTTTATGTACATAGATTCTCATAACAACCTCCCTTGCTTTTGTGATTGGACAATAAAAACATAATCAACTCATTAGGATGCAAGATATTGATGCTTTCATTTATAAGCAAAGCATATTTTTCCATTATTTTCATTAGAAGCAAAGTTCATCTCATAGATATGATAAACATGGACTCTTATAACAAGTGCCATTCTTTTTGTGATTGGGCTATAAAAACAAATTCTCCTTATTAGGATGCATGACATCGATGCTTCACAAGAAAAGCTTTTCTTCCCATCATTTTCCTTAGATAGATGTGATGAACTTGGATTCTTGTAACAATCTCTCATTTTTTCGTGATTGGCCTAGAAAAATGCATTCAACTTATTCGGATGCATGGTACTGATCCTCTTGTGTCACGGGAAAAGCTTTTCCTTCCATCATCTTCCTTAAAATCAAAGTTCATCCTATAGATATGACAAACATGGATTCTTATAACACACTTCATTCTTTTTATGATTAAGCTTTAAAAGTAGATTCACCTTGTTAGGATACAAGATATTGATGCTTTAGTTTCACAAAAAAAAACTTTTGTTTCTATCATTTTTCTTAGATCAAATTATTTACATAGATGTGACGAACATGGATTCTTGCGACAATCTCCTTTCTTCTTGTGATTGGGCTATAAAACACAATCACCTCATTAGGAGGCATGATATTAATGCTTTGGTTTCAGAAGAAAAGCTTTTCTTTCTATCATTTTCCTTAGATCAAAGTTTATCCCATAGATGTGATGAACATGGATTCTGATAGCAACCTTTTTTCTTTTTGGGATTGGGCTATAAAACACATTAACCTCATTATGATGCGTGATATTGATGCTTTGTTTTCACAACAAAAGCTTTTTCTTTCCATTATTTTCCATAGAATCAAAGTTTATCCCATACATATGACAAACATAGATTCTCATAACAATTTTTTTTTTTTTTTTGTGATTGGGCTTTAAGAACACATTCACCTATTTAGGATGCATGATATTGATGCTTTTGTTTCACAAGAAAATCTTTTGTTTCCATCATTTTCCTTAAATCAAAATTAATCACATAGATGGGATGAACATGATTCTCATAACAATCTCCTTTCCTCTTTTTTCTATGTGATTGGGCTATAAAAACACATTCACCTTATTAGGATTCATGATATTGATGCTTTCATTTCCCAAAAAGTGCTTTTCTTTCCATCATTCTCCTTAGAATCAATGTTTGTCCCATAAATATGATGAACATGGATTCTCATAACAAACTTCATTCTTTTTGTGTTTAAGCTTTAAGAACACATTCACTTTTTAAGGATGCATGATATCGATGCTTTTGTTTCAAAAGAAAACCATTACTTTCCATCATCTTCCTTAGAATTAAAGTTTATCCCGTAGATTCTCATAGCATACTTCATTCTTTTTATGATTGAGTTTTAAGAACATATTTACCTTATTAGGATACAAGATATTGATGCTTTAGTTTTACAGAAAAAGCTTTTGTTTCCATCCTTTTCCTCAGATCAAAATCAATCACATAGATCTGATAAACATGGATTCTCGTAGCAATCTCCTTCCTTTTAGTGATTGGGCTGTAAAACACAATTACCTTATTAGGGCGCATGGTATTGATGCTTTGGTTTTACAATAAAAGCTTTTCTTTCCATCATTTTTCATAGATCAAAATTCATCTCATTGATGTGACGAACATGGATTCTTATAAAAACCTCATTTCTTTTAAGGATTGGGCTATAAAACACATTCACCTCATCATCATGCATGATATTGATACTTTTGTTTTGCAAGAAAAATGTTTCTTTCCATTATTTTCCATAGAATGAAAATTCATGCCATAGATGTGACAAACATGGATTCTCAGAATAATTTCCACTCTTTTTTTGATTAGGCTATAAGAACACATTCGCCTCGTTAGGATGCAAGATATTGATGTTTTGGTTTTACAAGAAAAGCTTTTGTTTCCATTATTTTCCTTAGATCAAAATTAATCGCCTAGATGTGATGAACATGATTCTCATAACAATCTCTTTCCTTTTTATGATTGGGCTATAAAAACACATTCACCTTATTTGGATGCATGAGCTTGATGCTTTCATATCACAAGAAAAGCTTTTTTATTTTCCATCATTTTCCTGAGAATTAATTCTCATTCTGTAAATATGACGACCATGGATTCTCATAACAAACTCCATTCTTCTTAAGATTGAGCTTTAAGAACATCTTCAACTGATTAGAATGCGTGATATTGAAGCTTTGGTTTCATAGGAAAAGTTTTTCCTTTTATCATTTTCCTTAGATCAATGTTCATCCCATAGATTTGATGTGCATGGATTCTCGTAACAATCTCCCTTCCTTTTGTGTTTGGGCTATAAAAACATAATCAACTTATTAGTGGGTGTGATATCGATGCTTTCGTTTCACAAGCAAAGCTTGTCTTTCCATTATTTTCCTTAAAATCAAAATTCATCCCATGGATGTGACAGACATGGATTCTCATAACAAGTACCATTCTTTTTGTGATTGGGCTATAAAACACATTCACCTTATTTGGATGCATGATATCGATGCTTCACAAGGAAAGCTTTTCTTTCCATCATTTTCCTTAGATCATAGTTCATCACAAAGATGTGGTGAACTTGGATTCTCATAATAATCTCCTTTTTTTTTCATGATTGGTCTATAAAAACACTCTCACCTTATTATGATGCATGATATTTATCCTTTTGTTTCACAAGAAAAGCTTTTCCTTCGATCATCTTCCATGGAATTGAAGTTCATCCAATAGATGTGACAAACATGGTTTCTCATAACACTTCAATTCTTTTTGTGATTGAGCTTTAAGAACACATTCACTTTATTAGGATACAAGATATTAATGGTCTAGTTTCACAAAACAAGCTTTTGTTTCCATCATTTTCCTTAGATCAAAATTAATCACATAGATGTGACAAACATGGATTCTCATAACATTCTCTTTTCTTTTTGTGATTGGGCTACAAAACACAATCAACTCATTAGGATGCATTCTTTCCATCATTTTCCTTAGATCAAAGTTCATCTCGTAGAAGTGGTGAACATGGATTGTTGCAGCAACCTTTTCGGGATTGGGCTATAAAACATATTCACTTTATTAGGATGCATGATATTGATGCTTGGTTTCACAATAAAAGCTTTTATTTCCATCATTTTCCAAAGAATCAAAGTTCATTCCATAGATGTGACAAACATGGATTCTCATAACAATTTTGATTCCTTTTGTGGTTGGGCTATAAGAAAACATTCACCTCATTAGGATACATGGCATTGAAGCTTTAGTTCCACAGGAAAATCTTTCATTTCCATCATTTTCCTTCGATCAAAATTAATCACATAGATGTGATGAACATGGATTCTTGTAACAATCTCTTTTCTCTTTGTGATTGGGGTATAAAACATGATCACCTCATTAGGATACTTGATATTAATGCTTTGGTTTCATAATAAAAGCTTTTTTTTTCGATCATTTCCCTTTAATGAAAATTAATCACACTGATCCGACGAACATGGTTCTTATAACAATCTCCTTTCTTTTGTTGATTGGCTATAAAAACACCTTCACCTCATTAGGATCCATGATATTGTTGCTTTTGTTTCACCAGAAATGCTTTTCTTTCCATCATTTTCCTTAGAATCAATGTTCATCCCATAAATGTGATGCACAAGGGTTCTCACAACAAACTCCACTCTTTTTGCAATTAAGCTATAAAATGCATTCACCTTATTAGGATGCATAATATTGATGCTTTGGTTTCACAATAAAAGCTTTTATTTCCATCATTTTCCTTAGATCAAAATTAATCACATAGATGTGATGAACATGATTCTCATAACGATCTTCTTCCTTTTTGTAATTAGGCTATAAAAACACATTCACCTCATTAGGATGCTTGATATTGATGCTTTCATTTCACAAGAAAAGCTTTTCCTTCCATCATTTTTGTTGCATCAAAGTTCATCCCATAGATTTGATGTACATGGATTCTCATAACAACCTCCCTTCCTTTTGTGATTGGGCTATAAAAGCATAATTATCTCATTAGGATGCATGATATTGATGCTTTCATTTCACAAGCAAAGCTTTTTTTCTATTATTTTCCTCAGAATCAACATTCATCCCAAAGATGTGATAGACATGGATTCTCATAACAAATACAATCCTTTTTGTGATTCGGCTACAAAAACAAATTCACCTCACTAAGATGCAAGATATCAATGCATTGGTTTCACAAGAAAAGCTTTTCTTTCCATCATTTTCCTTGGGTCAAAGCTCATGCCATAGATGTGATGAACATAGATTCGCATAAAAAATTCCATTATTTTTATGCGTAGGCTTTAAAAACATATTCGCCTCATTACGATGCATGATGTTAATGCTTTTGTCTCACAATAAAAGCTTTTCTTTGCATTATTTTCCTTTGATCAAAGTTTATCCTATAAATGTGATGAACATGGATTCTCATAATAATCTCCATTTTTTTGTGATTTGGCTATAAAAACACATTCACCTTATTAGGATGCATAATATTGGTGTTTTTGTTTCACAAGAAAATTTTTTTATTATTATTTTCCTTAGAATTAATGTTCATCCCATAAATGTGACCAACAAGGATTCTTTCAACAAAGTCCACTCTTTTTGCGATTAAGTTATAAAAACGCATTCACCTCATAAGGATGCATAATATTGATGCTTTGGTTTCACAATAAAAGCTTTTTTTTCCATCATTTTCTTTAGATCAAAATTAATCACATAGAGGTGACGAACATGATTCTCATAACAATCTTCTTCTTTTTTGTAATTAGGCTATAAAAATACATTCACCTCATTAGGATGCATAATATTAATGCTTTCATTTCACAGGAAAAGCTTTTCCTTCTGTCATTTTCCTGGCATCAAAGTTCATCCCATAGATTTGATGTACATGGATTCTCATAACAATCTCCCTTCCTTTCGTGATTGGGCTATAAAAACACAATCACCTCATTAGGATGCATGATATTGATGCTTTCGTTTCACAAGCAAAGTTTTTTTCTATTATTTTCTTTAGAATTAATGTTCATCCCAAAGATGTGACAGACATGGATTCTCATAACAAGTACCATCTTTTTTGTGATTGGGCTATGAAAACAAATCCACCTCACTGGGATGCAAGATATCAATGCATTCGTTTCACAAGAAAAGCTTTTCTTTCCATCATTTTCCTTAGATCGTAGCTCATCACATAGATGTAATGAAATTGGATTCTCATAACAATTTCCTTTATTTTCATTGTTAGTCTATAAAAACGCATTCACCTCATTAGGATGCATGATACTGATACTTTGGTTTCACAAGGAAAGCTTTTCCTTCCATCATCTTCATTAGAATCAAAGTTCATCCTATAGATATGACAAACATGGATTCTTGTAGCAATCTCTTTTTTTTTTGTGAACGGGCTATAAAACACAATCAACTCCTTAGGATGCATGATATTGATGCTTTGGTTTCATAATAAAAGCTTTTTTTTCCATCATTTTCCTTAGATCAAACTTCATCTCATGGATGTGACAAACATGGATTGTCGTAACAACCTTATTTTTTTGGGATTGGGTTATAAAAGATATTCACTTTATTAGGAAGCATGATATTGATGCTTTGGCTTCACAATAAAAGCTTTTCTTTTCATTATTTTCCATATAATCAAAGTTAATTCCATAGATATGAAAAACATGGATTCTTATAAAAATTTTGATTCTTTTTGTGATTGTGCTATAAGAACACATTCACCCCATTAGGATACATGGTATTGATGCTTTAGTTTCATAGGAAAATCTTTTATTCCCAACATTTTCCTTAGATCGAAATTAATCACATAGATGTGATGAACATGGATTCTCACGACAATCTCTTTTCTTTTTGTGATAGGGGTATAAAACATGATCACGTCATTAGGATGCATGATATTAATGCTTTGGTTTCACAAAAAAAGCTTTTCCTTCCATCATTTCCCTTTGATGAAAATTAATCACATAGATCTGCCGAACATAGATTCTTGTAACAATCTCCTTTCTGTTGTTGATTGGGCTATAAAAACACGTTCACCTTATTATGATGCATGATATTAGTGCTTTTGTTTCACCAAAAATGCTTTCTTTCCATCATTTTCCTTAGAATTAATGTTCATCACATAAATGTGACGAACATGGAATTTCATAACAAACACCATTCTTCTTGTGATAAAGCTTTAAAAACATATTCACCTCATTAGGATGCTTGATATTGATGTTTTTGTTTCATAAGAAAAGCTTTTTTTCCATCATTTTCCTTGGATCAAAGTTCATCCCATAAATGTAAAAAACGTGGATTCTCATAACAAACTCCATTCCTTTTATGATTGAGCGTTAAGAACATATTCACTTCATTAGGATGCTTAATTTTGGTACTTTCATTTCATCTTTCCATTATTTTCCTTGGATCAAAGTTCATCCCACAAAAGTGATAACATGGATTCTCATAACAATTTTCATTCTTTTGTGATTGGGCTATGAGAACATATTCACCTTTTTAGGATGCAAAATATTGGAGCTTTGGTTTCATAAGCAAGGCTTTTCTTTCCATCATTTTCCTTAGATCATTGGTCATCACATAAATGTGATGAACTTGGATTCTCCTAACAATATCCTTTTTTTTTCGTGATTGGTCTATAAAAACACATTCACCTCATTAGGATGCATGATATTGATCCTTTGGTTTCACAAGAAAAGCTTTTCCTTTCATTATCTTTATTAGAATCAAAGTTTATCCCATAGATGTGACAAACATGGATTCTAATAGCACACTCCATTCTTTTTGTGATTGAGCTTTAAGAACACATTTACCTCGTTAGGATACATGATATTGATCCTTTAGTTTCGTAGGAAAAGCTTTTGTTTCCATCATTTTCCTAAGATTAAAATTAATTACATGGATGTGATGAACATGGATTCTTATAACAATCTTTTTTTTTTTTGATTAGGCTATAAAACACAATCATCTTATTAGGATGCATGATATTGATGCTTTGGTTTCATAATAAAAGCTTTTCTTTCGATCGTTTTCCTTAGATCAAAGTTTATCCCATAGATTTGATGTATATGGATTCTTGTAACAATCTATTTTCCTTTTATAGCCTAATCACAAAAGGAAATGATGTTGTTGCGATAATCCATGTTCGTCACATCTACGAGATGAACTTTGATCTAAGAAAAATGATGCAAAGAAAAGCTTTTATTGTGAAACCAAAGCATCAATATCA